>CM035807.1:42858037-42868149 GCA_020466095.1 Chlorops oryzae | reverse complement strand
AAATTTGTTGTACCCCTGTATTATGGCTTTTGTAGACCGCCGATTTTTTTTATAAAGCACCGGAAACTCGAAACTCCGTAACGATGCCTACTAATATGCTTCCGTTTACCAACTTACTCTCATTTCTTATACTTACACTAAGAGTTACTATCTTTCACATTAAATCAATGAAAAGCTAACTTTAAAAATATTGTCTTTTCTAAGGAAAATAAAGCGCGTAGTGTTTCTACCTATTTGTTTTTGGCAAAGTTTCAAACACATTCCGTACGCGGCACTGCATTCGATTTGGAAACTCCACCAAGCATTTCAATCATGACCCTCTTGTCCGATCTGCTAGGTTAGGTTAGGTTAGATATGCCGCCCCAAAGAGAGCTCTGAGATTAGGTAGGTCCATTGTGATACCGTATATAGTGTATGTCTGTATTTATGTCTGTACGGACATCTGTTTACAAACCATTTAGCGCTTTCAATGAAGCTAGATATGTTCAACGGGGGTGCCGTGCATTAAGGCCAGCGGCAATAACGCCATATGGCCTTATTTCCAAAAAAAAGTGCAATAACAACATATGGCCTTATTTCCAAAATCACAGTGTACCTCAGTGCAATAAGGCCATATAAAAACAAGTAAGGGTGTTATAGTCAGGCGAGCCTGACAATAGAATACCCGACACAGTCACACGTGTTCAAATAATTTTTAATATCAAGAGGTGTTTAAGGCCATATGGGGCCCAATACACCGACTTTTGTTATATTTCTTTATGAAAACTGCCCCTCTGCCACGCCCACTTTTCCAATTTTTTGGAATTCTAATCGGAGGCTTAAATATATGCTCAAATCCTAAGTTTCATTGAAATATTTGGAAAAAGTCCGATTTTGAGGCAGTTTTGAGATTTTTGTGACAGACCCTAGTACTGGAGGTACCCTTAATAATGGACCGATCTAGGAATTTTTTTTGGGAGGATGATTATGGCTACAAAAGAAGCATAAGTGCCAACTTTCGTTCAAATCCCATTTGAAGTTCGGGTGTAGGAGGCAATTTTCGAAAAACGCCCTTCTGCCACGCCCACTTTTAAATTTTTGGAAATCGTATTACTTGCCTTGAAACATTTTCAAATATCAAGTTTCATCAAAATATGTTGAAAAACTTCGAGTTTTAGAGCAGTTTTTGTGATTTTTCGTAACAGACCCTAGTACTGGAGGTACCCCTAAAAATGGTCCGATCGGGTCCATTCTCGAACTTGTTCTTACTCATGTCCCCGTGAGCACGCATACCAAATTTTGTCAAGATAGCTCAACTTCTTCGATAAGATAACTGTATACAAAACAGACGGGACAGACGGACAGACGGACAGACGGACGGACATGTCTAAATCGAATCTCCTGGTGACGCTGATTTCTATATAAATTTTGTATGGTCTATCTCGACTGGTTCTGGGTGTTACACACAACCACACAAACGCAATATACCCTCGACACAGAGTGTGTCGGGTATAATGAGAAATAGGGCCATATGAGTGTTTTACGTTTCCAATTGCATGATATTTTGATTTTTAACTCGCATTTACTGAAAGCGAAGTTTTTATTAAAGCAAAAGGCAATATTAGGCATATACTTTTAGATATATATATATATTTAAAATGCAAAACCCTTATACAAATGGATGTATGTATAAATCCGGACTACGCGGAAAAAAGGGGATTGGAACCCTTGGACAGGATTGTTACTGCTACTGCTTTTCCCTTAGTTTTTGCGCTGTCCAAGGGTTCCAATCCCCTTTTTTTCGCGTAGTCCGCGTAGCGGGCTTCGCGGTAACTGCTACTGCAACTTTTGTGCAGAAAGCTTTAAAGTCGTGTACATCTTTTAAAGCACAATAGTAAAAGGTTTTTTCTTAGTTTTTGCCCTGTCCAAGGGTTCCAATCCCCTTTTTTCCGCGTAGTCCGCGTAGCGGGCTTCGCGGTAACTGCTACTGCAACTTTTGTGCAGAAAACTTTAAAGTCGTGTGCATCTTTTAAAGCACAATAGTAAAAGGTTTTCCCTTAGTTTTTGCCCTGTCCAAGGGTTTTAATCCCCTTTTTTCCGCGTAGTCCGCTTCGCGGTAACTGCTACTGCAGTTATTTTCGTTAATCTTTGTTTCAAAATACGTGAAAATGATCATATACACGTAAAATCCAAAAGTGCAATAATGCCATAATGGCCTTATTGCACTGAAGCTCTGGAAATAAGGTCATATGGTCTTATTGCACTTTTGCTTGAGAAATAACGCCATATGGCGTTATTGCCGCTGGCCTTAATGCACGGCACCTTCAACGGGCTGATAAAGCCAATTTCAGAAAGTGAGTTTGGAAAATAACCTCCTTAAAATTTTCGCAGGACAATACAGGAGCAGGTGCTGATGAGTCCTTAACTCCTCCTCATCCTGGCAACTTTTACAGAAATCGAAGGCTGTCGTTCCCAATCTTCTTGCATGTGGGCCAATTAAACAGTGCCCAGTCAGTACTCCAATTAGTACTGAAAGTCGACATTTGGCGAGCCTTAGAAGCTCTCCTGTTCTTTTCTGGCAAACAAGAGGCCAGTTCTGCCTTGCCTTGATGCAAGTGTTTATATTTCCCCACCTTTTCTGGAGGGAATTGTTTGCCTATTGGTCAATTATAAGACGGCAAGATGCAAAAGGCATGTAAGCAGGCTCCTAAGGAGATGGTGCTAGTAATACCGTACCGCGTCTTGCATGTTTGTCCGCTACACAGTTACCAGGAATCTCACTTTGTCCTTGTACCCAGATTATGTTCAACTGGAAGTATTCGCTCGTCACCCGTTGTGATGTATTGGACAAGTTTAGCAAATCTTAATCATTTTAATCTAACAAATAAGAAAATAATCCTGACGACGGTCTTTTAAACGTTGGATATGTTACATATTACTGCAAAAGTTTTATCCTGGCATATATTGACCTAATAGGTGACCATGCCATTAAACTTAAGTAAAAAAAAAAAAAAACATATATATATATAAATAAATAAACACACAATTCATCCATAAATTGCACTTTACGCAAACTTCTAACACTCACCTTTCGTTTTTCTGTTTTCAATCAGTATTCACTCTTTATATATTATATACTCTTTGAAGTCTTATAGTTGACGAATGGTCTTAAGAGGCCGTTTACACTAACAATGTCGTCTGCAATAAGTTTCTCTATATTTTTAGCAATTTCAGGTTTATAATTAAGTGACAGCCTATAATTTTTGATATGGACAGGAGTTTCGTCGTTTAGGTGAAATTTTTGTTTAAAGTGCATAGGTCTGTTTCTAAGGCAAACAGTCCGGTGTGATCTGAGCACAATTGGAGGAATTTTTCTCCGTGAAAGAACGGACAATTTTGTGAAATGAAGACCCAGCAAGAATCGTAACAGTTATATAACTTGTTACGAACCCGATACGGGTACCAGATGTTGCGGTATTTTCTTCGTTACACGCTTATGGGCAAGAGAAGATTTATACCGCGATGTTGCTGAAAAAATGTTGCGCACACTGCGTACATGTAGCAACCATCTTTTTCTGTTGCACGAATCTGTGCAAAGGTTTGTCTTTTTCTGGCACATTGAATATATCGGAAATATCGCAGTACTTGTAACTAGTTAATTCCTAGTTATGAGTATAGATATGGAAATCTTTTTTCATGCAACCACCCTTTACCATTCGATTATTTGAAATGAAAAAAGAAGTTATCTCCAAATATTATTTTATATATGAATACATAAGTACTTAAAGATTTTTAAAGCATATTAGTTTCATAATATTCCTTCAAAACTTAGAATGTGGCTCCGACGCTTGCAACTTTTGAAATAATTAAATGGCGACATACATATCTTATTGATGTATAAACATCAGAGACATGCAGGAATAAGTAAATCAATGGGTACATCATTAAATACTTGCTTCAAAGTAGTACTTTGAAGTACTTCTGCGATTTATTCCCTTACTACATATTATTTTAATTATGCTTTTATTCATGAGCAAGACTTTGGCTTATCCCAATTAAGGAGACTGGAAACGTTTTACTGGCTACTTATCGCAAAAATTCAACACTAGAAAAAATATGTTTACAGAACATGTATTGGTGTTAGTAACTGCAACATTTGCTCATATGTGTTAGTGAGTTTCGGTAGCAGTTTCTCGCTGGGGAGTGATTTAAATCCTTGTCGACGATGCCTAGACCACATTTCGATCCAACCATTGGCAGAAGCTATTAATGAACTTTTCCACAAATTTGTTTCATTTTTAACCAAATTTTCTTAAAATTATCACATTTAAGGCCGATTTTTTAAAGCCTGGTTAATAATAACCCTTGGTTTTTTTTCACTCTTAAACATAGATTGAGTCTTTTGAACTCTGGTTAGGTTAGAAAAGGTTGGTTTTGTTAACTAACCAAGGATATTACACTAAATTACAATTTTTAAATAAGTTGCAGGTACCTCCGTAAAAGTGTGTTTTCTTCGATAATCTAGGCTTAAATAAAAAACCAAACCTATTACTTTTATTTTTCAAAAAAGCGTTTTCGAAATAACGGTAAAAATGTGTTTTTTCACCTATTATTTCACGTTTACTAGCATACAGTAAGTTTGACATTGACTTCACATATATGCTAATAGAAAGCTTAACAAATAACGCTTCGAACGATATATAAATGAAGTTGTTCAGATGAATATTAACTACATCTGCCGACATTTGAAAAATTTTTAAATTTGACAATTTTGGAAAGTGTACTGATTTCAAACTAGTTTTTCACTCAAATATAATTTCATATTCATGAGTTTAACTCTTGAAAGCTATAGCCTATTGAATTGTCAACATTTCAAGGCCACACATGACCATATCAAAAGAAGAACAAAACTGCTATTTAAGAATCAACACAAATACAAGACTGATTTAGGCACCGTTATCTCTGTTTGGTATGCATTATTATTTGAACGTTGATGTGTATATTCCACATTTTTACGTGCATACTTTAAGGCTTGAACGAAAATATTATTCGATGTTTGTTTCAATTTCTCGTTTTCCACGTACAAATTGTCCTTTAAAATTTCTTGACATAGGGTCGAGAAGGGCAAGAAGAGTGGAAGCAAGACGAATTTAACACTTTCTCGCCTAATAAGTCAAGACAGAAAAACTTGAACGTGGAAATAGGGAATATGCAGATTTACATGCTTATAAAATTAATGTCGTATGTTTTATATAACTAGAAATTGGCGGTTTTCGCTTCTTCGGTTTTTTAATTATATTTGCGTATTTTTAAGCATAAAATCGGTTTGTTGCGGATCTGCAACAGGGAAGTATAAAGGGTTAAGGGTGTCACAGTGGACGGTAAATGTCTATTTCCCAAGAAAATTTAACTTTTCGCAAAATATACCAAGGTACATTACAAAGTTGTTCGAAAGTAAGCTTTTTCGCTCAAAGGTTTTCGTTTGTGCTTTGCTGAATCTTCTCGAATTTGAAACCAGCAGTAGTCACCCATCATGCCTTCATCCCAAAATCCCTCACGCCGCTTCTCTATTGCAGTGATGTCCTGATGGAATCTCTCGCCTTGCTCGTCGCTTTCAGCTCCCAAATTTAAAGCAAAAGCGTCAAAAGGGCTATGCGGAAAATGCATTTTTAATGACATGCGCGCACCTGAAGATGAAAATAATCATTTAAACGAAATCACTTAACATACATTATAGGTACCAATAGCTTGATAGCTTTCCAACATTGTTTGAATCAATTGATCAAAGCTCCAGCTTTGGAATTGCTTAAGCACTCCCTAAATCCTGAGTCCTTAAAAGCATTTTGATGTGCGGGCCAACAAATATGCCTGCCTTGATTTTTTCTTTGGACAATTTTGGAAATTTCGTCTTCAAATAATTTAGCCCCTTGTTATCTGGATCTTTAGCCAATGCTTCGACAAAATTTTTCATCAATCCAAGTTTGACATGCAATGGTGGGATGATAACATTCTCTTTGTCAACAAGTGCTTTTTCAAAAACAGTGCTTTTCCTTACAATATGCTTTTCACGCTTAGGCCAATGGCATTTGGTGTAATGTTCCTTATATACTCTGCTATCCCAAAGACACAAGAAGCAACAGTACTTTATGTAACCACCTTGCAGACCAGTAAGTGTTGCAACGACTTTCAAGTCACAACAAATTTTCCAATTGTATTACTTATGGTCAAGCAGCTCCAAAAGTTTTTGCATCGCCTGATAGGTTTCTTTTACATTGGTCGAATGGGCTACTGGGATTGATGGTTTTTTGTTTCCCTTATAAAGTAAGACTGCTTTAATGCTTTGTTTCCTTCCATCAATGAATAGGCGCCACTCGTTCGTATCGTGCTTTTCCCCGAATGCAGAAAATAACGCATTAACATTGCTACATTAGCAAAAGTTTTGGGCTGTCGAAAAATATTTATCGAAGCGCTTGCTACGATTCCGGTAGTACGTAACTCGTGTGTCGGGTTCCAAAAAAATTTTTTTTTTAGACGTGAAGTCAGTAGTTCGGATTTCTCTTTCGACAAGTTGAGATCACAACATAGATCATTAAGCTCACTCTGAGACATAAACTTTCTTCCTTTATCTTTGATCGCTTGATCGCTGATATCATCAAAATCCGAATCAGAGGTTTCCTGCGAACTATTTAGTGACTTTTTTGGTGTTGGTGGCTTTCGTTTCGGGTGCAGAGAAGAATGTGCTGCAGTTTTTTTAAATGATCTTACGTCCGGATAAATCACTTTAATAAATTTTCCTCCCTGTACTTTTGTTAAACAAAACGAGCAATCGGTTACGTGATCGGTAGGATTTCTCCAATCCACAGGTTTTCCAAATGACAAATACGTCTTCAGACCTATTTCGAATTTGCTGAGTTTTAAAAAACAGGAGCAGCACACTGAGGCAGGACTCCATGAATCATTCATATATTTAGCTCGGATTCCGAAATAATGCTTGTAAGCATTCAGAATGTTTTCGGTCAACCGTTTTGCGGAACTCATTTTGATGTATACGAATCACAGACATAACAAAACTTATCTAGCGAATATTTGCACATGTTTTATTAACTCACTGAGGCACTTTCGTTTCAACTCAAAACATATATGCACTAACTACACTGTGGTAGTCGAAAAAAAAGACAAGGCCAAATTCAACGGTTTCCCCCTATTTCGGGCACGGGGAATCGAACTGCATCATTAGTTTTTTGAGTTATCGGTAAGCCTTCATACGATTTTTTTTTTAAAGTTTTTTTGGCCACTTTTTAGCACATATCTATGTTTGAGTTGAAGTTGGGTATTCTAAACTGGTATCAAAATGTAGTCTACAATACGCCAAGTAATTTTTCCCAAAACACTGTTATGATAAAATGGAGCGTTAGGGAGCTATACGCGTTTAAAAGTGCAAAAAATTCAAATTTTTTGCGAGATGTTTTGTTGCATACTTTTAGGATGTGCCTTGAGCATATATTCATGCCTTTAAATTTCAACACATTTAATAACATACTTTTAGGAGGAAACAAAATATTAAAAAATATATTTTTCAACTCCTCATTTCCTTATTCTTCGCTTATTCTACTGGAGCGAAAACGAAAGCAAAGAAAATTATAAAAATTAATTTTAAAAAAAGCAAACATTTTGTCTAGGATTGAACCCAGGTCTCTGGGGTGATAGCCCGACACTCTACCAACACACTACACACCTCATTTACTCAAGTGTTACATAGCTCGTGTTTGTTCTGCCAAGCTTTTAAAAATTAAATAAATGAAGCCGTTCATTAAAAATTACGGAGCAGTATAGGTTTGATGTACCGTAGTGCATAGTATTCACGACTCGCGACCTTAACACTGCAGGTTCAAGCCCAATCAAGCAGAACGATTTGGTTGTAAAGGATTCTTTTTTTTTTTTTCGTGTTTTTGCAAGCCGCAAATAGACATGGCCGGGAAGGCCTATTTAGAGCATGATGATGGTAAGTGAAAATCCGAATCCCTAAAATCACGAAAAACTTCAATTACTTTTGCTTGCATAGTGCGCTTTTAGTTTGGTGAAAGAACCAAAACTCTTCAACTGGCTCTTATCTTAATTTAGTCAATTGAATTATGAATTTAGGAGTAATGTTTCAAAAAGCATCTTTCTTCTACCTCTTCTTGTATCGGTGAAGCTATTGACCAATGATTCAAACACTTGTTGCTGCTAGCCTCACGCTTGCATATGTCAAGATCGTTCTCCTGTTCCCAGTAAAATCGCAAGCAATTAGATTTACGTTTGACTTGATATTTTTGGCAAAATAAACACGAGCTATGTAACACTTGAGTAAATGAGGTGTGTAGTGTGTTGGTAGAGTGTCGGGCTATCACCCCAGAGACCTGGGTTCAATCCTAGACAAAACATTTGCTTTTTTTAAAATTAATTTTTATAATTTTCTTTGCTTTCGTTTTCGCTCCAGTAGAATAAGCGAAAAATAAGGAAATGAGGAGTTGAAAAATATATTTTTAAATATTTTGTTTCCTCCTAAAAGTATGTTATTAAATGTGTTGAAATTTAAAGGCATGAATATATGCTCAGGCACATCCTAAAAGTATGCAACAAAACATCTCGCAAAAAATTTGAATTTTTTGTACTTTTAAACGCGTATAGCTCCCTAACGCTCCATTTTATCATAACAGTGTTTTGGGAAAAATTACTTGGCGTATTGTAGACTACATTTTGATACCAGTTTAGAAGACCCAACTTCAACTCAAACATAGATATGTGCTAAAAAGTGGCCAAAAAAAATTTTAAAAAAAAAATCGTATGAAGGCTTACCGATAACTCAAAAAACTAATGATGCAGTTCGATTCCCCGTGCCCGAAATAGAGAGAAACCGTTGAATTTGGCCTTGTCTTTTAAAATTTTTTCAAAAAACTATCACAGTGCTATTAGCCTACAATGTCAAGAAATTTTAAAGGACAATTTGTGCGTGAAAAACGGGAAATAGAAACAAAGAAGGCATCGAATAATATTTTCTTTCAATCCTAAATGTATGCAAGTAAAAATGTGAAATATAGACATCAACGTTCAAATAATAAAGCATACCAAACAGAGATAACGCTGCCTAAATCAGTCTTGCATTTGTGTTGATTCTTAAATAGCAGTGTTGTTCTTCAATCGATATGGTCATATGTGGCCTTGAAATGTGGACAATTCAATAGGCTATAGCTTTCAAGGGTTAAACTCATGAATATGAAATTGTATTTGAGTGAAAAACTAGTTTGAAATCAGTAAATTTTCCAAAATCGTAAAATTTACAAAATTTTTCAAATGTCGGCAGATGTAGTTCATATAATATTCAACTGAACAACTTCATTTATACATCGTTAGAAGCGTTATTTGCTTAGCTTTCTATTGGCATATATGTGAAGTCAAGGTCAAACTTACTGTATGCTAGTAAACGTAAAATAAAAGATGAAAAACATATTTTTACCGTTATTTCGAAAACGCTTATTTGAGAAATAAAAATACAAATTTTTGTTTTTTATTTAAGCTTAGATTAACCAAGAAAGCACATTTTTACGAAGGTACATATTCCGTGTAAGATGGTGTTATTAACCGGCCGATTTTTGTCGGCTAAGGGCATTTAACCAGCGGTTTTAGTAAACTTTGCCTTTTGATTCAAAATTTTGAGTTTTGACATACGGTTAGAACAAATAATTTTCAATATTTTCACGAAATAACCTTATTCGGCGAGATGGAGTATGTTCATTTTCAAATAAAAATGCTTGTTATAGTGAAATAATTATCCACTCACTAAATTAGCTCACGTGGAATTGGGTTTGGGATTTGTTGGATACCGAGGAAAGTGACGTTAGCGACAGTGAAGGCCAGCAGCTATTGACTCCTGAGCGCAGGCAATACAATATGTATGAAAAGTTGGATCATTTCAACAAATGGAATGATATTGACTTTGTAATGCGTTTAAGGTTGCGGAAAGAAACGGTTGCAAAAATATAATATTAGACTCAATACGATCGAACTATGTAAAGAAGCTTACATCGGCTTAGCCGATTGCACACATACCTTTTCCTCATCTTAAAATATAATAAAACATTACCCTAACAAAG
>CM035807.1:42749363-42857937 GCA_020466095.1 Chlorops oryzae | reverse complement strand
GAAACTGCAACCGTTTGAATTGGAATGGCGTATCAGTGGGTATTATTGGAATCCGTGGCAGTAATACATCTTCTCCCTCAACTTTTCCAGTTAGAATTGTGGCTTCTATAATGTTTGGGAGTAATCGTTTGACTACCAATCGTGTTCCGTTGCAAAGCATTGGTGGTTTGAGATTACGCAGCAAGATAATAACTGCGCCAATTTTAAGGTTTAATTCATGTGGTGGCAGCCCGGGAAGATTAAGAGAATTTAAAAACTCAATTGGATTATTTACAGCATCTTCAGCTAGTACTACAGGATCGATTGATTTGTATTTGGTGGAATGTCCTGGGATTTATTTAAGTACGACTTCATTTATGACACCTACATCAATACTCTTTGCAGCTAATATTGCCCGTTCGTGCAGCCATCGATGGTCAATGTAGTTTTGTTGTAAACATGGAAATACACATTCGATTAACTCCGTGATGGATTGTGTCAACTTGCAGAAATTTCGTTGCAGCGCTATACAATTTGTACTTTCATCCATTAGGATTTTGCCATCGCCCATTTCTAACAATTGCTCTGCGAATCGACTTGCCGTTTCATCATTTTGCAACTGCACACGCATGTTGGTTCGCAATTGCAATTTGTGCACGTGTCGCCAAAGATAAGAAATTTTTAGACATGCGTTAATCTCATCAGCTGGCGTCGAACGTGGAATAATCGGTAACGTTTGACCAAAAACAGCTGCTAATAAAATGAGTGCACCTCCGAATGGCCGTGTATTGTCACGCAAACCTTGAAGTGTCCGATCTAAAGCTTCTAATGCTTTCTTGTGTGCAATTGTGCATTCATCCCACACGATAATTTTGCATGTTTGCAGCACTTCGGCCAATCCTGCATTTTTTCTGATGTTGCATGTTGATGTTTCTTGAACGTGCAAGTTAAGTGGCAATTTAAGTGCTAAATGAGCAGTCCTACCGCCATCCAAAAGCGTATCTGCAATTCCAGTTGATACGATGGCTAATGCAATATTGTTTTGTGATCTTAGTTTTGCTAAAATTAATGAAAGCAAAAATGTTTTGCCTGTACCACCTGGGGCATCGAGAAAATATAATTGACCACATTCATTGTATTATATACTGTTCGTTGTTGCTGCAACAATTTCGGCATAGTAGTTTGAATAAATTCTTGCAAATCATCCATATTGAATTCTTTTTCGCGACGTAAGTCTCGGTCGTTTAAATCGGTGGCAGCGCGATTTGGTGCATGTAATCCCAGTTGATTAAGTTGTTTGTTAACGATCATCATGCAAATATCTTCGATGTTGGTTGAGCTCACGCAATGCAATATGTGTTCTGTCATATCATTTTTCTATTTGTCCCAAAGATGTTTTGGATTTGATGGAAATCAGGTAGTCAAGATTATTGCAAAAAGAAAACTAATGTGTGCGGGATGGCGTGATATTGTCGCATCTTGAATTGTTATGTCCCAATGCATATCAGATTCTAATAACTGTAATAATTGATACGCATCTCTATAAGTCGCACACACTTGTCCATTAACTGTTTCAAGATCCTCAAACGATATTGGTCCGCGGACATTAATCAACAGCAATCGCAGGAAAAAACAGTCTTGATTGTTAGGTTGAACTGTATAAAGTCTGCCCATCGCCGCATTTGAATACACGTTATTCCAGCCTTCAACTGCAGTGCCTTGCTTTCGCCGTTGGATTTTTTTCAACGTAGGATTCCAAGTGAAATACGTAGGCACTTCCGTGTAGAGCAATGTTCCTGCAAATAAATCGTCTCTGCACAAATCGAAGAATGCTGTCAGTGTTGTTTTCGGTGGTGTTGCTGCTCTTTCTCGTGCGTTATCAGCCATTAAAAACACACGTTGGCCATTTTCGAGATGTACAGCCAAATGGATAACAGCAGGATAACGTTTATGGATTGGAATTCCTAAAATTCGCCAAAACGCTTCATTACTGCTTATGTAACGACCTATTTGGTATTGTGCGATTTCATCATTTTGGCTTGCCATTGCAAAAACAGCCATATCCGAGCCTTTATTTTAATACTTGCAAACATCTATATATATAAAATAATGTTGCGAAATGTGTTTGTGTTGAACTTTCTCGGCACTGGCAAAACCGATTTACATGCAGTTTTTTTTGTTTGAAAGGTGAAGTCTGCCTGAATGTTTTAAGCTATATGCGACATTGGTGCGTGTGCGACATTGGTGCGTGTGTCGTGAGATATCAGCATTTTTGTGAGTTGTAAGAATTGATAGATAGAAAGATTGATAGATTGATTGATTGACAGATTGATAGATTGATTGATTGATATATCAAAAGATTGATAGATTGAAAGATTGACAGATTGGTAGGTTGATAGATTGAAAGATTGATAAATTAACAGATTGACAGAATGATAGATTGATGGATAAATATATTGAAAGATTGATAGATTGAGAAATTGATAGATTGACTGATTGACAGATTGATAGATTGAAAGCTTGATAGATCGATAGATTGATAGATTAAAAGATTGATAGATTGATAGATTGACATATTGATAGGTTGATAGATTGAAAAATTGATAAATTGACAGATTGACAGATTGATAGATTGATAGGATGACAGATTGATAGATTTATGGATAAATATATTGAAATATTGATAGATTGACAGATTGATAGAATGTCAGATTTATAGATTGATGGATAGATGTATTGAAATATTCATCGATTGACAGATTGATAGGTTGAAAGATTGATGATAGAAGGATAGATAGATGGATAGATGAATAGAGAGATGGATAGATAGATAACACCTATTCCCTAAATTAGATGGGGGAATAATTTTACCGAGATTGCACTGCAGCCGGTATCTAGGTTATTTAAAATGAAAGGGCAGCAAAGCAGGCTTTTCGGTGGTGCTGTACTGCTGCTGTCCTGTGATTTTAGACAGACATTGCCCGTTATTCCCCGCGCTACATATGCGGATGAAATCAACGCGTGTACAAAACAATCACATCTATGGCGAAATGTCAGTACATTATGTTTTAACACAAATATACGTGTTCAACTGCAAAACGATCCATTGGAACTATCATTCTCCGAGCAATTGCTCAACATTGGAAATGGAACAATACCATTGCATGGGGACACACGATGCATCAAATTGCCAGGAAATTTCTGCAACATGGTAAATGCGAAAAATGCTTTGATTGAAAGCATATTTCCAGATTTAAAAGCTAATTATCTTAATCATGCGTGGCTTCGTGAACGAGCTGTTTTAGCTGCAAAAAATATCGATGTTGACTCTATTAACTTTAAAATACAACAGTCATTGCCCGGCAATGAGATATTGTTCAAATCAATCGACGCTGTTACCAATCCTGACGAAGCAGTAAACTATCCTGTTGAATTTTTGAATTCGCTGGATTTACCAGGAATGCCACCACATAACTTACGATTAACACTGGTTCACCTATCATTTTGCTTCGGAATTTAAATGCACCTAAGCTATGCAACGGTACACGATTAGTTATAACAAAAATAATGGGCAATGTTCTTCAAGCTACAATTTTGAACGGAAAATTTGAAGATCGTCTTCCGATGGCACGCTGTCAAAGTAGCCGTTTGTTTACTTTTGTTGCGGTGGATAGATGGATAGTTAGATAAACAGATGGATAACAGCTATTCCCCAAATTAGATAGGGGAATAATTTTACCGCTGCAGTCGGTATCTAGGTTATTTAAAATGAAAAAGCAGCAAAGTATGCTTGGGCAAAAAATACGAATTCACCAAGCTATTTAAAATTTTAATGTAACAAACTTTCAAATCATAAAAAAAATTTATTTTTATTTAAATCGGGAGTAAGCGCATTTCAGTGAATATTAAGTCTATTATATTCACAGTTAAGTACATAAAACAATGCCACGTTTCCGTGGGAGAGGAGGAATTATTGGTCGATAGTAGTTTAAGTAAAAATTTATAGCATAATGTTTAAATTTCACACAACGACCTAAAAAGACCTATGAATAAAAACCTAGAGTATTTAAAAACATACTACTTTACCACTTTTACTACTTTTGCCCAATATCAACCTGTAGCGGGAGAGGAAACGAGCGCGGGTCATACGAAGCTGGCGCGAAGGCTCGCGGAGCGAGCCTTGGTGCCAGCTAGTGCTTTATAGATTTAACTGAATTACAGTATTCAACATTTATATGTGCTTTATATATTTTTGAGAGCAGTAGCGAATATGGAACGATCCAGCGATTATCGATATCAGTGTCCCTGTTGGTAATTCGCTTTGTAATTGAATCTCCTCCGTTATCGGTTAAACGGCTCCGATATAGCGGATATCCGTCTGTTCCAGAAATCGTCTCAGAAATCAGTTGGCGCAGATATATCACTGAGCATTTCCCTTCTTTCATGCATTGTAAATTTGGATTCAGCAGGCCGCAAGGTCCATGCACCATTTTTGTAGTTATGACTTCATGCAATTCTGGATCGATTTGAAGGTCGGGTGTTTCCGCAAAAATCACTAAATCAATTTCTTGCGGCGTGATTTCGTGTACTAACCAAATCAATATGTGCGCATGAGGCAGGCCACGTTTTTGCCATTCGATTGAGTACATTAAACAACGAACTTTTCCAAAAACCTTACATTTGACAATTAAATTCATAAGAGATTTGAGTTTTTGTTTAAAAACTCTTGCTGTTAAATCGTGACGATCTGTTGATTTTTGGCCAGTTTTCAGTTCTTGCAAAATCTCAGTCCACAGTGGATTGCACGTAAATATTATGAAAAGGTCTAATGTTCCATAAGAACGCACATACGCCATGGCGTCCTGCGCGTATTCCTGCATATGTCGTGGACTGCCTATGAAAGTTGATAACAAGATAACCATTGTGCCCAAATCTCGAATATTTTCGTCATTTTGAACTGCATCGCGAAGATGAATGTAATCGTCTGCTCTTAACTTGGGTTGATTCAAACGTATGTACAACAATCGCTCGGTTTAAATTTTTGCGTACATGTCTACAACAAATTGGTGGAACAGTTGACGGCAGCTTAGAATATGATTATCGGCATCCTGCCAGATCATTAGCCTATATGTATAAAAATCTATTGCACAAACTTTCTTGTTTGTATCCGCTCCGGTAGATGGGTTAACTTGTTTGATGTTAAAATGGTATCCATCTTCACCTTGCCAGAATATTACCGGGTATTGCAGCGCATCATATGAGCGATGTGTTTCCGCTACTCTTTGAATGTTACCACTGCGTCGTTTTATGATTATATCACGACGCTCAAATTGATCGCCAACAATTACGATCGCTACTTCGTTGACAGTAGGTGCGTTAAAACGGCGCTCGTGTTCTCCAGGTGGCCTTTTATCGGCTCTAATGATCACTGAGTATTCGTCTGATGGCATATTATCAATTTCACTTTTAAACAATTGCTTTAACTCATTATGTTCATGGAAAAGTTTTGCAATTCTGCTAGTATTCTATGTTTGGCTCCTGGATTCCATTCTAATCGCTGTTCAACTTGTGCACCATTCTCCGCGCTTCCCATAAAATAAATTTGCAAAAAATTGTGCTCCTCATTTGGAAGTGACAATAATGATCCAGCTTGATGGTAAATTTGGCCTTGAATTTTAAATGTTGGCATAAAATTGTTTTGTTCTATTTTTGTTGCGCAGAAAGACGTCATTTGAAAGCTCGAATTATATGTTCGGATATTATTTAAAAAGTGCCTTGAATCAGGAGTGTTACCTGACATCAAAGATAATAATCGTTCTGGCGGTTGATTCAATTCCGGCAATACTATTTTTCCGTTCGAACAGCACATTCCTGGACTGTCATGTTTATATTTTAGTGCAAGACAGTATTGAAAAAGTTTGTTCATTGGTCCAATCACAACAAATGCGTTTTGGCTAAAATCGGTAGCCGGATGATATGCAAATGCCAATCGTTCAAATTCATTAATCGTGCGTGGGCATGCATTTTGTTGAAGTCGTTGTCTTTGGTTTATTAAATGGTTTTCGTGAAGTCTAACCAATCTTTGAGATCGTTGGGCGTCGGTTTCTTGAATACGTATATTATGAAGCCTGCGTGCATCTCTAGAACGTCGTCCTATATTACTTTGCCGCGGGCTTGGCATTTTTATGAATTCTTCAGAAGGGTCTATAGAAGGACGTTTAGAAATATGAAATGAATTTTTTTAAAGCTCTAAAGTGTGTTACTAATCAAAAATTGAATCAGGATTTTTACAGATAGAGATTATCTTTTATTATTTAGAACTCTCCAAAAAAAATTTTTTCTTGGATCCCAAAAAATTTTGTAAACTCTTCAGGAGACATCATTTTCGGAACTTCAACTTCAATCTGAATTGCCTTCTGAAATCAAATAAAAATGCTAAATCAAATCCTTAAATCCTTCTCTTTATTTTAAAAATTCTAAATCAAATCCTTAAATCCTTCTCTTTACCTTTATTTCGAACTCTCCAAAAAATTCCGCAAAAAATAAAAAAAAATATTAACACCAACACTTGTACGTTTCTACCTGCCCCAAATTGAGAAAACTCTTTATTTTCGGGTTGATCAAGTGAAAGAACTTTCTGATATGTCTGTGTGCTGTGGAATGTTCGGCTTTTATACTTTCTCCTGTGCTTTCTTCAACAGCAAATCCTTTGTCCTTTAATTTCCTTTTGGTGCAGAAAATTCTCACCACTAATAGTTGTTGTTGGGGCATTTTGAATTCTGTGGCTTTCTACTTGAAGAATTTCTCATTTTGTCTAAATTTTTTTGTTTAGAGATGTAGCTTGATTCGCTGCCCCTATTTCATTTTCCTTCTACTAATAACTACTGTCTTGAAATCGAAATATTCAACTTGAAATTTAATCTTCTGCTATTAAAAATGCAACCCTTGAGGTGAAAGAAATTGTTTTTTTTTAATTGCAACACTGCCGAAAGCTCTTTTTTTCAATCTTACTTTCCTCTCCTTCTCATGTACATAGTGTGTATGTATTCTTTCTCACCCTATTGTCTTGATCAGCTGATTTTGACATTGCAATTGTAAAACAAATATAATTTAAGAGCCACACAAGTGGTTTCTTATTTACCAGAAATATAAAAAAAAATCCAAAAACTGGAGAAAATTGGTACCCCGGGCCACCAACGGCATCCAGGACTTTACTTAGTAAGTATAAATATGCCGTACCTGAGCGCATCTGCAATCAGTTTATTTTGATTGCTTTTGTTTGTTTTGTTTTTTATACCCAGCGTAAGCGGCATTTTGCACAGAGCTTTTTCATATCCAAATATTGATTAATGATATGACCAACACGTTCCTTTGATATCTTTAAGGCCTCTGCTATCTCGATCAACTTCATTTTACGGTCATTTTGTGAATTTTTTTGATCTTTTCGTCGGTAACCACCTCTTTCGGGCGTCCACTGAGTTCACCGTCCTCCGTGCTCATTTCACCACGCCTGAATTTTGCATACCAATCAATTATTGTTGATTTTCCTGGGGCAGAGTCCGGAAACTCATTATCAAGCCAAGCTTTTGCTTCCACTGTATTTTTTCCCTTCAGAAAACATTATTTTATCAAAACACGAAATTCCTTTTTTTCCATTTTTTTCACAATAACAAAAGTTGCTTCACAAAAGACGCTCTATCTCACAAACTAATTGACTTACAGACGTCAAATTTTGACACGAATCATTTGAAGGCTGCCACTATATAAAAATAATATGCATTTAATACTAGCGACGCCATCTATGTGTCAGACCGGCGACTTATCAGCCAACCTGTTAAGTTTGAGTCCAGTATAAAGGAAAATCCTTGTGAGTTCTGGCGATATGTGAATTCAAGAAAAACTAGCTCTGATTTCCCTAAATCCATGTTTTTAGGTGACACTTTTTCAAATTCTCCGATGGAATCAGCAAATCTGTGTGCTGAGTTCTTTAAATCTTATTTTGAGCCTATAAGTGATGCTACTGGTTATCCTTCTGATAGCCTCTCTGATAATAATCCTGCTTTTGACTTTGGAATGTTAGAGTTATCTGATAAAGACATCTTGTCTGGTATCTCAAAACTCAAAAACTCTCTTAAAGCTGACAATGATGGTTTGTCGGGAACCTTATTAAAGAAATGCGCGCCTTCTATTGCTCTTCCTATTCGCCTTATTTTCAATAAATCGCTTACTCATGGTGACTTTATTGATTGCTGGAAAGTAGCTTTTATAACACCCATATCTAAGTCTGGTAATAAAAATAATATTGAATATTATAGACCGATTTTCAAACTTACTAATATAAGTAAGCTCTTTGAGTCGATAGTTAAAGAAAAAATGTTTTTTGCTGTGAAGGGTGTTATCTCCCCTTTCCAACATGGCTTTTTTCCTGGTTGTTCTACCATCACAAACCTTTGCTGGTTCTCGGAATACTGCATAGCATCTTTCGCAAATGGTTACCATGTTGACACAGTGTACATGGATGTTTCTTAAGCATTTGACAAAATTTCCCATCAGCTTTTAATAGCTAAATTGAGTAAAATTGGTTTCCACTCTAATTTTTTTTTTATGGCTGAAATCGTGTCTATCAAACAGAATCAGTATTGTTGCTATTGATGATTGCTTATCCCAAGGTAGCATTCTTGAGCCTTTACTTTTCAACTTGTTTATCAATGATATAATTTCTTCCATTAAATCTTGTGAGTGCTTGCTATATGCGGACGATTTAAAAATTTTTCGTAAAGTAGCTAATGCCGAAGAATCTTTATTACTCCAGTCGGATCTTGATGCCCTTATTGATTTTTTTACTACAAAACATCTCTTTCTTAGCTTAAAGAAATGTGCTTTTGTAATGTACTCTAAATCTAATTTTCCTTTGATTACCTCTTATTCACTTGGTGGATCTCCACTAAGTAAACTGAGTTTTTAAAGATTTGGGTGTGATGTTCGATACTAAGTTCACCTTTATACATCATCTAAATTATATGATCCCTAAATGTTATGCTATGTTAGCCTTTATACGGCGTTAAAGCTTTAACTTTTCGGATCCTTATACTTTCAAAACGCTATATGTATCAATTGTTAGATCTAAGCTTGAGTATGGTTCTCTTATATGGAACCCATCTTACAGCTCTCATATCAACAGACTAGAACGTGTGCAAAAATCCTTTACTCGGTTTGCACTGCGCACTCTCTACTGACACCTTACTCAACGAGGTGTTTGCTCATTGGCCTAAAATCGCTTCAAACTAGAAGGACAACTTTCTCGTTATTGTTCTTGTCGGACATTGTTAGTGCGAGGATTGACTGTCCTTTTCTTCTAAGTAAGTCTCATTAATTTAAATGTTCCTGCTAGAGCGCTTAGAAACGTTGACTTTTTCTATATTGGTCTTCAACGTACAAACTATTCTTTAAATTCTCCACTAAATAGATCTCTTGCAACATTTAACGCCTTTTTATCCAATCATTCTATTGATTTTTGTTTGCCTAGATTTAGCTTGAAATGTATTTTAAATGATATTTTCAGATAATTTGTATATTTAAGTTATATTTTGAAATTAAGTTTATTTAATATTGATTTAGGGCCGGTCTTTTAAAGTATGGTTAATAATAACCCTTGGTTATTTCCAGTGTTAACCATAGATTGTGTCTTTTGAGCTCTGGTTAGGTTAAAAATGGGGGGTTAGGTTAACTAACCAAGGAAATTATTAACCGTCCGAATTTTGTCGGTTAAGGGTGTTTAACCAGGGGTTTTAAACAAATCTGTCTTTTGAGTCAAAAGTTTTCATTTTTGACATTCGGTTAGCACAGTTTATAATTTTTCACAATTTTCATGGCATTACCTTACTCAGCGAGATGGAGTAAGTTCGTTTTAAAAAAACAATTTATCATCAAATATTTATCCACTCACTAAATTAGTTCACGGGGAAATTGTGCTTGGGATTTGTGGTGCGATGAGAGTGAGGGCAGCGATAATCAAGGCCAGCAGTTATTGATTACTGAGCGGAGGCAATACAACATGTACGAGAGGCTGGATCATTTTAATAAGTGGGATGACATCGACTTTTTCAGACGTTTTAGATTGCGGAAGGAAACGGTAGCAAAAATATTAGAAACTGTGCTACCAAAACTAGAAGATAAACGTCAGAGGTGTGTTCAACCATAGTTTTTTTTTTAACCACTCTTAAGTGAAGTTGTTTTTAGCAGGCGCAATGTAACACCAATGGCAAAGCTGCTAATCGCTCTTAGATTTTATGCCTTGGGATCTATGCTGATATCGGTTGGCGATTTTTCCGGTGTTAGTAAAGCGACTGTTTCAGTCATAGTTAGACAAGTATCATTTGCCCTGGCTTCGCTGAGAAGTCAAGTGATCAAGATGCCACAATCAAACGAAGAACTGACTGCAGCCAGCTATGCATTTTATAACATTGCGAAATTTCCACGGACCATTGGAGCGATTGACTGCACGCATGTAAGGATTCAGTCTCCTGGTGGTGAAAATGCAGAGCATTTCCGAAACCGAAAAGGATATTTTTCACTGAACGTTCAGAGCGTCAGTTCATCTAACATGAAATTCTTAAACATTGTTGCTCGGTGGCCTGGATCTTGGCATGACCAAACAATTTTCAACAATTCTCTTTTTAAGATGCAACTTGAAACAAAACGCTTCAAAAATTTTATTCTTGTCGGTGATTCTGGCTATGCAGTTACACCATATATGGCAACGCCTTTGCTGCAATGCAGAAATGAAGTTGAGCAATTATAAAACGAGTCAATAATAAGAACTCGGAACGTTGTCGAACGGATGTACGGTGTTTGGAAGAGACGTTTTCCCGTGTTATCACTTCAAATGCGGATTAAAATACAAACAGTGCAAGATGTTATTGTTGCAACGGCAGTTCTTCACAATATAGCTATCGAACATAATGAAGAGATTCCGCCAGAGTCACCTGAAGTGAACACTTCCCCAGATCAACCTGTGGACTTAGACAGAATCGAAGAAGATAGAGCTGAAAATGTTCGTGCTGCACTTCTAGCTAATTATTTTCCTTCACTTTTGCAATTGAATAATAATTTGTGAGCTCTCAATATTATTTTTTTAATTCATTTTCATTAATACAATATGCGTTTACATTTGTTTCGCTTTCAATTCCGCTTCTAGAATACGCATTCTCATTTTATGTTCTTGAGCAGCATGCACCATTTTCTGCTCGTGCTCTATATGTCCGTGCTCCAATTGCTGCTCCAGGATTTTCTTTTTCAAGTCGTCAATTTCTGATAAGGTAGCCGTTGTTGTTCTTTTTTTCCGATTGCAGGATCTTGTTTTTTTTTGAACGCAACATTGACGGATGATACTTGCTCCAGTTCATTGAGGAGGTGTTTCGATCCACAGCGGTTTCAACAGAAATCGATTCGGTCTCAGTTGCAGCGATTGTTGAATTGTTTTTGGCAGTTCCTTCTTCATCAACAACTTGAACCACTTCTTCACAGAAATTATTTTCGCTAGATTCTATCTCACTACATATGGGCTGAATTTGGTCATCATCGTGCCTGCAATAATTATTATGTTAAGATCCTTACGTACTAAATTGCGTAGGGTATTACCTTGCTGGCAAGCCGTCAACACTAACGCCCATTACTTCGCTCAGCTGCATGAAAACAGGGTGTTCGTTTTCTTTATATTTGGGTGGTGGACCGCCGCCAGTCATAAAAAATTCTTTCCGCTCATTGGCTCTAGTTTTGCGAAGCATTCGTTTTATGTTACTGTACTTTTCTTTAAGCACCTTTGTTGAACGAATCTAAAACATACATGTTATTGGGATGACGTATTTGTAAAACAAACTTTCAACTGCTCACTGTATTTGTGTCCGATGAAGCATTGAATCGATGCGCTACAACTTCCCATGCCGCTTCCTTTTGATTCGAAGTAGCTGCATCTGTTTTTTTATTTTCAATCACATTTTTCTTTTCCAGCACAAGCGCTACCAATCTTTCTTCCTCGCTTTTTGAAAAATTTGTTGACCGTTGCCTCGACTGTTAAATGTTTTTCGTTAACTTCGGTAGCAAGGAGTAATTACAAAATATACATACCATAATAATTAAATTTTTGTCCACAGCCAGAAAGAATTTTTCTTTTTTTTTTTTTTGTTAAATTTCATCAATTTTAAATTATGACATTTTTACATTTAATTTCATCAGTTAATTTGACAGATAGACTGGAAAAATATTGGAATTCTAGATTAACCTACGGTTTGTTACCCGAACAGAAAAAATGCTGAAAAGACACAATTTCTTAACCTTTGATTCATAACCCCTGGTTAGACAAAATCTCTGGTAACCAAACCAGGGATTTAACCAGACTTTAAAAGACCGGCCCTTAATATTGTGTTTTTTTTATACATTTTCCGAAGGAAAGGGTATATTATGTTTGGCACGGAGTATGTAACAAACCAAAGGAGTCGCGATAGATATCAGGGTGACAAGAGGAGTCGATCTAGCCATGTCTGTCTGTCTGTCTGTCGGTCACACTTTAGTTTTTCGTAATTTACTCCTAAGCCATGAAAGATATCATATTAAAATTTTGCATGGACTTAAACCAGGTAAATATCCAAAAAACTGCATACAAATTTTTTTTTTAGTCGTTTCTTGGGTCGTGGGAAGTGGTTCAGAAGTTTCAAAAATATCGGTTTTTAACGTTTTTCCTGGATAACTTTTTTACTATACATCCCAGCTTATTGAAATTTGGTGTGTGTATAGGTACTATGTAGACTTAAGCTTTCGCTGAAAAAAAAATTGCGACATCGCAATAACTATGGCCATCATCCTACACCTAAGAAAAAAACACTGTTTCTCTTATTCTCATATCTGAATACAAAAATGATTTTTTTGTTTCTTCTGATTGTGTATTTTGCCGCCAAATAAAGTCGTCCTTTATGGATAAACTTTGACCATGACCACATATCGCAAAATTCGCAAAAATTTTATTTTCACTATTTTGAATTGAGTATTTCGCAGCTAGACAAAATGTCCTCTAACGGTTAAAATTTGATCATGCCCCTTATTCGCAAAAATTTTGTACTTAATAATAATTTTGAGTTTGTGATGCTAAATCGAAGTACAGATAAGGTGTAGCTAGATATCCAGGCTAGAACAACGAAAACGGCAGAAACTTTTGATTAGGTAATGTTTTGAAGATATTTTAGGCTGAGGAAAAGGTATGTGAGCAATCGGCTTAGCCGATGTAAACTTCTTTACTTGTTTTCGTATTATTTTTTTTGACGACTTCTTTGTTAAAAAAGTGCTATTTTCTTCCTTTTTTTTTTCCTTGTGCAAAATTTTTTTCTTGGGAACGTTTTTAACATCAATTGAATTCATATCTGCTGCCTTAGCTTGGATCGTCACTGTCTCTGCAGTACAAATACTTTTGCTAAAATGTGCTATATGTCCGGTATTTTTAGTGTTTTTGTTATTTATAGCTGCATTATTCGTCTGTTCATTTATTTCTACGGCTTCATCGTAGGGTTGGGATAAAAGGTGCACAGCGCTCAGGCGGAGTCGAGCGTATAAATGTCCCTATATTCCTTCGTTAGGGTACCAAGCGCTCGGAGAGTGTCGAGCGTTAAATATCCCTGTATTCCTTTAATTACATTAAAACATCAAGCAAATAGGATTTAATACTTTATTTAATAACGGAATCGTATACTTTCACTTGAATTATAGAGTCAGTGTAAGAAAGAGACTTTGAAAAGTAACTCGCTTTGGCTTAAATATATTGTGTGGTGAATTTATTACAAAACAAATCAATTCTCGCACGTTTTGTTAGAAATTCATTATTAACACTTATTACATTCTGCAACTCAAATTTTAGAATTGAATTCGATAAATAATGCTTTTAAGATAGCAAGGCCTTAGAGTTCATTTTCAATAATATTCAATTAGAAACGCAAACTTTTGAATCTAACTTTGGGCAAATCCTTAGTAAAAATATCAGCTAGTTGGTTTTCAGTTGAGATTCATTTAATTTGAAAAAAATTTTTTTCTTCGTATTTTTCACGAACAAAATGATATTAAACTTCTATATGTTGCGTCCTTTTATGTAGCACCGGGTTCTTTATCAACTTTACGGCGCTCTCATTGTCTACGAACAAAAAAGGTTGTTCATCTTCCAGTTGATCATCTAGCTCTGCCAGTAGTCGCTTAAGCCAAACCAATTATCTTGCTTCTTGTGATGCCGCTACATACTCTGACTCTGCTGTTGAGTGTGAGACTGATGGTCGGCGCTCTGACGACCAACTTACAATGCCTGTTCCAACCATTAAATCATAACCAGTTGTGGAAGGCCTTGTTTGAACACAGCCAGCATAATCGGCATCACTGTAAATAGAGCACTTCAAATTGTTCGGATTATTACTTGAAAATAATATACCATATTTATATGTCCCTTCAAGTATCTTAGAATCCTCTTTAACGCTGTAACATGTGATTTTGAAGGATGCTCCATAAATCTGCTAGCGTAGCCCACAGCAAAACTCATATCAGGCCTTGTGCCGATCGCCAAATAAAGTAGACTGCCAACAGCTTCGCGATATGGAAATGTGACTTCTTTATATTCTCCCTCTATTTCTAATATTTGTTGGTAGTCTGCAGGCGTCGATACAGGATTTGATTCAGAGAATGCGAATCTTTTTAAACCTTCTTTGCATATCGTCGCCCGGAGATTCATGTGCTCTATACGCCATTTTAACGAATTTGAGTTAAGGATGCCATCCCCCATTATCAATGCCAAATTTTTTAAATCCGCAATCCATTTTTTGCTATATCTTCTAGTTACTGAGATAATTCATCTCCAGTTTGCTCTATATCCCTTGAAACACAATTTTTTTGTGACGATAGCCACTTTGCTCTACATGCCGTTTTCTTCGAGTAACATCGTTGATAATTTTTGTTTTTTTGTTTAAGTAAAACAGTAGTCTAAGTTAAAAATATAGGTATTGAAAGAATGGCGAAGCATTGGCATTCGTACGACATCATCATATTTGTCGCTCAGTGGATAAAGGGAATTAAATGGAAAAAAACGACAGAACAGTTGACGTTGACTTTAAAATTAGTTTTTACAACAAAACTCAAAATTGAAATTGCAAAATTAATTATTGGCGCTTCTTTTACAATTTTTAAAAAAGTCATAAAAGGAAGTGTATCCACGCTAAATCTCAAAAACGTCAAATTAGACTCAATCCCTTTATCCAGTGAACGACTCATATGTTCAAGAAATATGCATAGCATATCTACATAGCAGATTAAAAAACAAAAAACCAAATCCAAAAGGAACCCGCGAAACTCTGGAACTCGCCTAATATTATAACAGCCCTCGTATAATAACAAAAAGTCTGGTTACCAATACCCAATAAACACAACGATATCGTAACGATATCGAGGCAATATCGTTTTCTCTTAAAAATGTTTCGCGACGATAATTCGAGACAATATCGAGACGATTTCGATATCGTGAGAGAGTCACTTATTATTAGCGAATCGAGATTTTCATCGTTCTCGAATCGTTAACGAGCCTTAACTCGAATCGCTAGCGAATCGAGAATTTCATCGCTCTCGAATCGTTAACGGACGATTAGCAAAAAAATCATTAATTTTTATATTTAATGTAAAATTCAAATAACAGTCTTATTATAATACTATTTTCGGTTTAAAAAAAAAAAAAAAAACGGTTCTATTGCTGGTAACCACGCTTTCGAATCCACCGGCTGTGGGATTTGAACACCGAACCTCTTGATTTCTAGTCATGTTTCTAGTCTGCTTACCCATTACGCCTTCCGATTTGGAAACAAATTAACAAAACTACCTTCGAGAATTAAAGTTTCGTACCCAATAAACAAATAAACACAAAAACGTTAACGAGTTCGAATCGAATTCGATTCGAATTCGTTTAATGCGATTCGCGCTCTACGAATTCGATTCGAATTCGATTCGAACTCGTTATCGTTTTTGTGTTTATTAGGTTCTACTTATTTTTCTTCTTTTCCCTCATGTGTTTCGAGTTCAAAACGAGTTCACTTAACTACTTTCTAGGATTTCGTTTTTCTCAAATTCGTAACAAATTTGTGGCGATATAATCTTCGTTTTTGTATTTATTGGGCTAAAAATGTTTCGCCTCGATATCTTCGCGAGGCCAAAATCACGATATTGAGAAATTTGATTTTCGCGAACTCGTCTCGATATCTTCGCGAGGCCAAAATCGCAATATCGATAAATTTGATTTTCGCGAACTCTTCTCGATATATTCGCGAGGCCAAAATAACGATATCGAGAAATTTGATTTTCGCGAACTCTACTCGATATCTTCGCGAGTCCAAAATCGCAATATCGAGAATTTCATTTTTCTCGAATTCGTCTCGATATCTTCGCGAGTCCACAATCACAATATCGAGATTTTGATTTTTCTCGAATTCGTCTCGATATCTTCGCGAGGCCAAAATAACGATTTCGAGAAATTGGATTTTCGCGAAGTCGTCTCGATATCTTCGCGACACCAAAATTACGATATTGAGAAATTCTATCTTCTCGAACTCGTCTCGATATCGTCGCGAGCCTAAATCGCGATATCGAGAAATTCGGTTTTCTCGAATTCGTCTCGATATCGTTACGATATCGTCCTCGGTTTTGTGTTTATTGGGTATCCATATATTTATTTATGTTTGTATTTTGTGCATTCCCCAGCAGGAAAAGTCCCGGTGAAACCATCAATGATTTCAGCATGACATAAGAGCCGCGACTCCTCCTGTTTCTACACCAACTTTCTAATGAAATTTACACATAAACGGCATTGGCCGTCATGAGAGGACATGTCACCAGTTGGTCATCGAAATTGGAGTGGATACCTCCTGTTTCGCAAGAAAATGTCATCGTTCGGGAGTGATACGAAATGAAAATGAAACACGGACTATGTCATGGGAATTGCGATGAATAACATCTTTTTTCGATGACAATGTGATTAGAATTTAGAAGTACTCTAACTTTCCCCTTGAATCATCGGTGAAAACATTAATGATTTTTTCCTTTATGCGAAAAAGTCCGGCTGGGTAATGTCACTTTGCTCTATGTATTACATTGTCAGCGAAATATGTTTGAAATGGCGTGTAGAGCAAAGTGGTTTTTTTTTTAAAGCCATAAAATACCCTTTTATGCGTTAGATCGAAGATTCGAAAATATACTCTTCGAATAAGTATTCTTTCAAAAATTAATAGTGAAACACATAAAAAACCTTATCGTACAGTTTTTGAAAAAAAATAGTTTCAAACTTCAACTTCGATTTACTCGAAATGTGTTTTTTGCACGTAGAGCACATGAATCCCCGGGCGACGATATGCTGCTTCATTAAGCAATATTGATCCATCAAGCCGACGATGAATTTCAAATCCAAGAAAATAATTAGCATTTCCGAATTTAATGTTGAAACGATTTCCAAGAAATTCGATGAAAGATGAATGAAATTTTCTTTTGAAGTCATTATAAGACCATCATCCACAAATATAGCAAGAAACGTTGTTTCATCGTTACTTTTCCGAATAAAGACACATGGATCTGCTCCACTTTCTTTTAACTTAAAATCGCCTATGAATTTCATAAACTTTGAATTCCAGCATCGTGGGACTTGCTTGAGTCCGTAAAGGCTTTTTATAAGTCTGCACACACGTGAAGTTCCATCACTTAAACCAATAGGCTGCTTCATGAAAACTGCTTATTCCAAATCTCCATTTAAAAATGCTGTTTGTACATCGAACTGCTTTATATCCATTTTTCTCACAGCTGCTATAGCTAATAAGGATCGAATTGATGATTATTTTACAACAGGACTGCTGATTGCATTATCAGGATTCCGATTAATTCGGAACACCCAGCGGTTATTAATGATCTTTTCACGTTTTTTTGGATCTTCCAGTATCCAAGTTTTGATTTTAATGAGAGAGTTGTACTCTTCTTGCATCGCTTTTAACCACTCATTTTTTTCTGGACATTTTATTGCTTCCTCATAGCTGCAAAGTTCTTCACTGGTTGCCAAAAAGGCACAGCTCGTGGTAATATTTGCACTCGAAGAAGATTTGGATCGTAGGCGTCCAGTTCACATATTCGACGTTGTTAAATCACAAAGTTTCGGGCCTGACACTCCTCATTAGTCAGTGGCGGATCCACGGGGGTATGTCCGGACCCTCCGAATCTTTTTTATATATTCAAAACGCTGATACTCAAGATAAGAACTTAACATGCCATTAGCATGAGAATATCATTACCTTTGTTTTTGCAATATAAAATTTTCATCAAGAATTTACTAAATATAGATTATTTTAGAAACATTTAGTATACTATTTTTCAGTCCAAAATTTCGAATTAATGTTAAATCAATTAGAAAATCACTAGTTGTTTTAAGACACGAATAATATTTTTATTGAAACTTTAAAACAATCATGCTGAAGCGAGGCACTTTCAAACATTTGTACATTTTTGAGGCTTTAGGAAGAATTCACACAGAATTTCTTCTTCTCGTTTTTGCCGCTGTCGGTACGCAGCTAGATCCAACCAGCGCCGAAAAAACGGGAAAAAGGAGGGCAGCACTACAAGCCCAGCTGCTCGCCCTTTATCCCGCCGGGCTTGACTGGCAACACCGGTCAGTAAAAAAACCAGCATTCCAAACGAACAGTTAAACGTATAACAGGTCCGCGATTTTTTCGAACTCGTTCCGATCTAACATTCAAAAAGTGAAGTGAAGTGATTCAAAACCACAAGTGCGGGCCACGTTCGCTATTATTTTGCCATTCGGGACTCTTTTTCCAGCCAACAGTATTATTAACAACAACAGAAACAGCAGCAGAAAACAACCCAACCACAACAGCAGCAGAAACAACGGCAGTCAAAGGTACGTGCTTTTCATTTCATCTACATACGATTTCCCTTTGCCCCATTTGGGTCGCAAGACCACTAATTCTTTACGGGCCCAAACATTGGCGATCCTGTGTCCAGGAGTCCTGGCTTCTGGGAGAAAATTCCATCCAAGAGCCCATTCCAGTAGACGCGTTATGAGCCTTCTAGTGCCCTTCAAAGTTCTAATGGACATTGGAAGTGCAGTGCTTGGATTTTTCTCATTCGAATTAAAGTGCCTGTCTCGCTCTCGTGGCAAGGGGAAACCAAAAGGTGAGCGGCAGCGGATGACCAGTGCGTGTATTTGCGTTGTTTTGTGTCTACAGTTCATCGGCTTAACGGCCTTTTGCACGCAAGAAAAGAGAAGAATAAGCAAATTAGACGACAAGCACGTTTATCAGCTATAGGGCAGCGCTGCTACCGTTTGTATTTCGGTCGCTGTTTCGATCTTTCGATGTGAATTCGCAGTTGGCGTACGAAACAAGGCGGATTTTACTCGCATGCGATTTATTCACTGAGAGGAGTTTGAATAATCGAATACACGAGACCAATAATTTTAGTTGGTTGCACTGGCTAGCCTTTTGAAATAAATAAAATATTGACAACTCAATTTCGACTATTTATTGTATTTGCGTATATGCTAAATTGATTCGTGTACTAGCTAACCAATTTAAATAAAGCCTGAACAATTTATAAACCATTTGAATTCCCAGATCAAGCAAATTAGGCGAAAAATCGTTGGTCAGCTATATCGCAGCGTTGCTACTTTAGTTTTTTTTTCGGTCGTTGTTTAAATCGTTCGATGGATATGATTTTGAGTGGAAAATTTTAACGATGCTTTCAATGGATTCATGGATTCGTGCAGATTAAGTAGGAGGTATGATGAAAATTCACCGGGGTTTCTGCTAGACGACGCGTTGGTGGACCTCGACTCAGTGTGGAGAAGGTTTCGAACGGCTTACGACGACGCTGTCAATTAGGACGAAGTTACAAATCTGTCGGATACCCTAGAGGCGTGTAGGGAGATTTATTACGCAACCAAAGCCCATCTCCTTGAACTGCTGGATCTCCTTGGAAACTCAGTGGATTCAACGTCTAGCATGCAACACCAACCTCTAATGTGAACATTTCGTCACCACCTACGAAATTTTTTCTTGGTCGCGAGCAGCCGGCGAAACGTCTGCCGCCTGTGTGTGTGTGTGACGGTTGGAGCTTTGTTCGTGTTGCTTCCAAATTTGTTCTATTTTCTCGTTCAACAGATCCCTTGTGCTCAGGTGTATACACCGAGAAAAAAGGTAGTTATATAAACTGAAAAAGCAGGTTAAAATAACCGAGTTCACCGTTAATTCTTAGCTTATGTGTAGTAGCGGTCAATTCAACAGTACAAACACAGTCAATAAGGATATAACTACCTGATGGTTGATATAACTGTCTCGCGGGTTAAATCAACTGTCACCAGCGACTGGGAAAAAAAAATTAATTTTTTGCTTTGACTTTTTTTTATCTTCTTTTATTTAATTTTTTTTTTTTTTTTTTAATTAAATTATTATATTTTTTCTTTATTTATTTGTTTCTATTTAAATTTTTTTCTCTTTCATCTCTTTAAATTTTCTCGCCTCGACCGAGCCTTGAACCGCCGACCTCCACTTCGCTGTGCGAACGTCTTAACCATTACGCTAAATGAACGAATTTAATTTGTTGGTCAAAATGCTCACTTGAGTTTATGGTTGCTCAAGTTTTTGGGAACGTGCTTAAGGAATTGTTTCACTCCCAAAATTTTTTGCTTGAAATTTAACCATTAATAAAAAATTCAATAAATTAAAACCTTAAAAATTTAGGAGAACATTTTTGTCTTCCAAAACAACTACACTCTGAACAAAAAAAAACTGTAATTAAAAAATAAAAAATTCAGAAAAATTCCCGCCGCCAGCAGGGATCGAACCCCGAAGCTCACAACTTTCGATTCACAATTTAAAGCACTGAGCTATCGACAACTCCGGAGACGGTTGATCAGAATGCGAACATATACGTCTAGGTGAACGAAAGCAAATTTGAACATAAAAATTAACTGTTTTTCAACTGTTCATTTGACTGCATTTTTCAGTGCATTTAACGCGGAATACAGTTTATTTGACCACTCTTACTTTAACTGTTCTAAGTAGTTGATTTAACTGTTGTTATTTCTCTCGGTGTACGCTACAGTAAGTTCATGTTTAATTCTCTTATTCTCCAAATAAGTCTGCAAATCTTTATTTACAAATTAGAGTCCATTGTCTGATCGGATTGCTTTAATTTTGTAATCTGTTTGATTTTCGACCATTTTCACAAATAGTTTGATTTTTGATATCACTTCAATTTTGCTTTAAGAAAAATACACAAATCTCTTATGTGAGTAATCATCTTTTATCAATAGAAAGTAGTGGGCACCACCAATCGAATCGACCTGCATTGGCCCGCACACATCCGCATAATTCACCACATTTCATGGTTTTTGCCTTATGACTGCGGAAGGTTTATCTGTGCTGTTTGCCTGTTATATTCGCATTTCGATGAACTCGAAACAAATTTGTAGCCTTTGTCCAAGCATCTTCCTTGAGAGAACAAATTCATTTTTAATGCTGGAACATACATCACTCCTGCCAGATGTTTGTTCACCCATTTCTCACGATCATAGACTTGACTTGTATGCTTCCAACACCAACTACCCACAAGATGTGACGGTTTCCAATTTTAACCGGATGGGAAACGGCAAAATTTTTCATAGTTATAGAACAGCTCCCGATTACTTGACATATGCTTAGTCGCACGTGAGCCTACAAACGAGGCATCTGCTTCACCAATGCCTGATAATGATGTTATTAGGTTTCCGTAGTTTTTTGCAACGAACGCACCTCATTCATCTTGGGACTTAATCATCACTCGTTTTTCTTCTATCATTAATCGATTTCGCAGTTCAATCGAGGTCCTCTTGTCTTCCGATGTCGATTCCCAAGCACTGTGAAAATGCTCGAACGTTGCTAGCAATGCCGGTAAAATTTTGGTTACAGCCATAGATTCGCGTATTTTCTCGCCTAGGCTAGTAAGTTGCTGCACAATTTCTTCCGTTAAAATTTTGGTTACAACCATAGATTTGCGTATTTTCTCACCTTAAACACATCCAAAGACTTCAGGACGACCCGCGTCTGCAATTTCCACTGAGTCCAGTCCTTTGTAAGGAAAAAAAAACGACCATACGCAACACGATTTCCAAAAAAAAAAAAAATTTTTGCAAAACTTAAAGAAAGCGATTTATTTTTTTTTTCGATCGCGTCAAGCTCTCAATTATGCATACATTGTATCCATTACCGCTTGAATTTCAAAGTCAGTAAAAGAAAGAGACAGTAAAATTAAGCAAATGAATATCCGATTACAGGTGTTGTTTATTAAAATGCTCAATTCATACTAATTTGCTTTGGCTTAAATATATTGTGTGGTGAATTTATTACAATAAAATTCATTTCTTTCAATACAAATATCCTTACTTCTTTGAACTAATTACTTCTTCGTCGTTGCCCTTGGATGGATACGTGTTCAGAAGTCCCGTTCCAATAATCGTGGATCGATATTTATAGGGCGAAATTGCTTTGATGACACTTTCTATCTGATCAATGGTTGTAGGTTGAAATCGATGCGCTGGCATTTTCGGTAACCACTGTATTACATATTTGTAAGTGTGTCCGTTGTTATGCTATTTCTGCGTACGTTAAAAATATAGACTGTACTTTAGTTGTTGTTATTGGCCGAAAATGTCACTGCCCTGATGACTCGCTGAATAGCCCGCTGTTGTTGTTGCCATTATGCAAAAGCTAGTCTTGATATTGCCCTTAGCGTACGTTGTTGTTGTTGCTAGCCATTGAACTTCAGGCACGACTTCGTTATTCTTTCTTGGATCAGTGATCATTGCTTAGGATTGCATAAGCGTTCTCGCTGTGTTATTCGAGCGCTTGTTGCTGTTGTTGTAACGACGGCTTTTGTTTAAGGTTGAAGTGCACTTTGTTGTTTTGCTTTCCTTTGGCGATCGGGTAAATGGAGGAGGCAAAATTTGTTTGTGAGTCCAAGTGGGATCGCGACTCACAACAGTAGTCCACATGGTCTTTAGGGCCGTCAAACACGTAATCCTGCTTAAACACGTATAAAAACACCATATGAAAACGTGCTATAAACACACAAAGGCCAAATAATTGACGTTCCCGGCTAACTAACGTCAACAAAATTATTCTAAATAAGAAAGTTTGTAAGTATTTATACGCGAGACATCAAATATTACGACACCAAACAAACGAAAAGAGAAAGCATGACGTCACTTTAGGCAACTGTAATAAAAAACATTTTGGAAACAAAATTTTTGGCTTTGTTTTCCTTTCTTTCGTTAGATCTTTGCTCCTGTTGGGCTGCTTCCTGTGCTCTCTTTTATGTGATGCCGCACTGAAGACCCATCCTCTGGAACGCGCGTCTGAAATTGCCCGGAGAAAGCCGTCGGGCTCTCCCTCACAGTGACTTCAATCACCTTGGGTTTGCTCGTTGAGCGCTTCTGCTTGCGCACACACTCTCAAAAGTCCTTCAATTTTATTCCCTGCACTGCACTTATAAATCACTGTCCTAACTCTTCAATGGTTGATCATCATCACGCGAATGGTCGCTCCTATGCTTGGGGCAAACATGAATTCCGCACGTCAAATCTGGACATAAAAGTCAGGGTCTTCCACCGTCCAATTCTCATTCAAATTTTTTTGGTTCCTTCGGTGGCCGAGGAAATTCCTAATCGCTGGTGATGTTCAACCGTATTAACGAGGGCGAACTCTGAATTTGAATCTGGATCCTGTGGCTCCTAAATTATCGACATTTTCATGGTCCAACTCGACACATTTGGCAAATCAGGGATGTGTCGGATATCAAACATCAGGCGATTCGTGCATGAATGTGACTCCACTTATTGTGCCACGTTTGACAGCTCAGAGATACGTTCAAAGACAAGAATTGAACAAATCGCGCATAAATGTGACATTGTTTATTACAAAGCCTGGTAGTGCATGCGAGATGTTCGTTTTGCTACACCAAGGCTATATCATCCGTTATAACACTTTGCGCGGTTGAAAGAAATCATGCACCACAATGCTATAATTTTGAAGTACTGCAATCAAAATTTTTTGAACATTTGGGCTTCTTATGAATATGTGACAGTGCTTTTGGCGGTAAACTACTTGTTGTGAATAATAGTTTTTATTCACATAAATAAAGTTAAATTCAATTTTATTTAAACAATTGTAAGAAAATAATAATACACGCACGAATTCGGCTGACTTAATTGCTTCACGCTCAAAATGAAACTGAAACTCGATTTAATTTGACTGCTCGCAGTTAATGAGTGGAAGGCAAAACTAGAAGAGCGGTCGTGACCGAACTATGAACGCGTTACGTATACAATAGTAGGAATATCTGTTAACGTTATTCGTAAAGGAACACAATAATTTCAATTCATTTGATATAACATAATTTTTACCTTCTTGGTATTTTAGCTTAAGATAAATTTATACAAGTCAATTAAATTCAATCAAACTGTGATTAGCAAGTGTTAATAGTTATTGTTTAAAGATCGAACATGCCGCGCGCGTTGAAGACCTGTCCATAGGTTTCAAAATTGTATATTTGGGAGGAGAGCTAATTTGTGGATGGCGCGACGATAGGTTCCAGACTGGGTTTTTACATCAGCGACGCGAATGTTGCCGTCGGTGCCAGCAATTGTTGTGACTATTCACTTCTGCGGTGGGAGATTGTCCTCGGCAATAATTACTATATCGCCAACCTTGACGTTGCGGTACTTGGTTGTCCATTTGGACTTGGGTTGAAGCTGCAAAACGTAGTCTTTGCGGAACGACGACCAGAACTGCGCCTTGAGATTGAATATTAGCTGCCGATTGCGAAATTGGGCGCGAATTTAAAATCGCCTCGATTTCCGTAAGCAGCGGCGCTAGCTCTTCGAAAGTAAAATTGGCGTTGCTCATGGTTTTGTACAGCAGGCCCTTGAGAGATTTTACCGCGGCCTCCCATAATCCGCCGAAATGAGGTGCTCTGGATGGAATGAACTTGAACTGCATGCCTTTCTCGGCGGCGAAATTGTGTAGTTGATGAATATGGTCCTTTCCGAAAAACTTGTTGCGGAATTCGGTCAGCTCTGCGTTGGCTCCAACGAAATTGCTGGCGTTGTCGCAGTGTAAGACATCGGGTACGCCTCGACGACTGACGAACCTTTTTAAAACCAAAAGAAAGGAATTAGTGGATAAATCGGAAGAGGGTTCTATATGCACAGCCTTTGAAGTAAAGCATACGAATACTGCTATATTAGTTTTATAAGGTGGTCTTCCACGAATCCTGTAGCTTGTGTAGATTGGCCCACAAAAGTTAACACCACACGTGGAGAATGGACGCACATCCTGCAACCTATCAGATGGTAAATTACCCATTATTTGTGTCATAAGTTTAGGCTTATATCGAAAACAATGAATGCAATTGCGCACGACTGACTTAACCACATGCTTTGCATTTATTAACCAAATTTTTTCCCTTAATAAATTAAGCAGGCCTTTCGGACCAACATGTAAGTTAGTGATATGCAAAGGGTGGACATATAGGTAGGCGAATTTGCTGCCCTTTGGTAAAAGCAGAGGAAATTTTACATCAAAGCCAATAGGTGCGTGCAGAAGTCGGCCTCCTACCCGAAGCAATGAAAACGTGCGATGATGATCATGGTAACTATGCATGAATGGTGTAAGCTTTTGAATGTTTGTAGGCAATAATTTTTGCTCTGCAATTAATTTAATTTAATGGCTATATTCAGCTTGCTGTATAATTTCTATTACTTTTAAAAATGCTAACTCAAGTTCTTTAGATGTTATGCTTAAATTTTCGTATCGAGGATTTCGGTCGATGAATCTAAATATAAATGCAACAATTCTCAATATTTTGTGGAAGGACGACGAGTCATTGATTAACGTTAAAATTGGATTTGGTTGAAGCTGTTGAGTTTGCAAACAGCACTTTATCTTTCGTTGTTCAAGAACCTTCATTTCCCCGGAAAGGTTGGGATTCTTGCTGATTGGCCACATTTCCTTTGAGAGCTTCAGAAAGCTTGGGCCTTCAAACCACTTGGAGTTCACCAGAGCGCTTGGATTGCAACCTCTGGATGCAAGATCTGCTGGATTCTGCTTCGTTGGAACATGACGCCACACTGCCTTAGGTGCCCATGATTGTATGTCAGCAATTCTATTTGCAACGAAAGTGTTGAGAGAGGATGGATGTGACTGAGTCCAATGTAAGACGATCTCAGAATCAGACCAAAAATTAATATTGCCTACGTAAGGACTTACTATGTGCTCAATATGGTTCCACAGTTTTGCCAACAGATGTGATGCGCATAATTCTAATCGTGGCAGCGATTTAGTTTTGATAGGGGCGACTTTTGATTTTGCTGTTAATAATCGTACAGTAGGTTTTCCATTTTTCTCGCTGCGCACGAAAATGCAGCAACCATATGCGCGTATTGATGCGTCTGCGAAACCGTGTATTTCCACTTTTGAAGTTAAATCTGTGTTGACGTATCGTGGGACCTTTATTTCGTTTATACGCGTCAACTCACTGAGAAATGTTTCCCATTGGGTGTGCCATTGGGCTGGAATAGATTCATCCCAATTTTTTTTAAGAATCCACAATTCTTGCAATATAATCTTTACCTTTGTTAGAATAGGGCAAATAAGCCCAAGTGGGTCAAAAAACCGAGCAAAGTTGACAAATATGTTTCGTTTAGTTGGCTTTAATCTACCGAATTCGTTCGGTAGCGCAAATGTAAATATATCAGCCTTAGGGCACCAAGAAACTCCTTAAGTCTTGGTAGGGTCGCTGTCATTTACTTTGAATAATTTTTGATCTTTATTTAATGAAGAAATTTCAACATTAGAGCACCATTTTGCCAGTGTAAAGCCTCCCTTTGTTAAGATTTCATCTGTTTGCTTTTGTATTTCGTGCAATTCTTCCAAGCTGTCGGCTCCTGATAGCATATCATCAACGTAAAAATCTTCACGCACGACTTTCGCTCCAATTGGAAAAGCATCTTTATAAATTTCACTCAATTCGCTTAAGCAACGTATAGCTAAAAAAGGGGCTGGAGCAGTTCCATATGTCACCGTATTAAGCTGATATGTTTGAATAGGCTGATTTTCGTTTTCTCGCCACAATATAAGTTGGAATTTTCTATCTTCTTCAGCAACCTCAACTTGCCTATACATTTTCGTAATATTAGCACATATCGCAAACCTTCGGAATCTTAATTTTAACAACGTTATGTAAAGCTCAGGCTGGATAGTTGGGCCGACCATTAAGGTATCGTTCAATGAGATATCAGATGAACTCTTGCTTGACGCATCGAACACTACTCGTAATTTTGTACTCGAACTTTGAAGTTTCAAAACAACTTGGTGAGGTATAACATAATTTGGTGTATCAAACAATTTATCTCTAGCAAGCGACATGTGATTTAAACTTATATATTCTTTCATGAAACCGTTGTACATTTGGCTAATTTCGCGCGATTTTGCCAGTCTGCGTTCCAACGATAAAAAACTGCGTTTTGCGGTGTCAAAGGATTTGCCTAACTTTGATGTTGATAATTTAAATGGTAATCGTACCTTAAATCGACCCTTGTCTAATCTTTGCAGATTTTCAGAAAAATGTTTTTCACATGACTGATGCTCGTCAGAATATGTGTTTGAAGCAGCCACCTCTTCGATTTCCCAGAAACTTCGGAGCGCCTTGTCAATTGATTCAAGACGTTCTTCACCTTTAACATTTAAAAGGTGACACGATCTTCTGGTGGTAGCAGGCTTATATTTACAGGCAACTATCCAACCGAACAACGTTTTTTGTATAACAGGCATAGAATCATGCACTTTTATTTGTCCAATTGAGAGCAGTTCGAAAAATATATCTGCACCAATTAGCATATCGACCTGTTGCCTTTTGTAAAGCCATGGGTCGGCTAACACTATATTGGACGGGAGATCCCCATTTTGAATAGAAATGTCGACTTCTGGCTGAGGATTTGATACGGATTTTAAAACAAACAATTCAGTAGTAAATTGATGTGAGCTTATGCGAGACTTAACGGTTGCCTGAACCTTGTGGAACGCTGATGAGCTTACATCATTGATGCATGAAATGTTTAAGTGTGTGCTCTCACGTTTCAGCTTTAATTTGTTAACAAACTCTTCGCTTATTACATTGATCTGAGAGCCAGAATCTAGAAGTGCACGCGCAAGATGGAAAACACCACACTTATCTTTGATTTGAAGAAGAGCTGTTGCCAAAACAACGATTTCTTCAGAGGAATTAATATGCATGACTGATTGACTAGCTCCATGAGCCGAATTATTTGATTGTGTTGATGGCTCGGGTCGTTTTGATACGTCATTACGATGCAACAAGGTGTGATGCGGACGTTTGCATATAGTGCAGTTTGAACTACGGCATCGTGAAACTGTATGCCCCATGTTAAGACAGTTATTACACAGAGAATTTTTTTTACAAATTCAAAACGTTCAAACGCGAACTGTTTACATTTTGAAATTTTATGCTCAGAGCTCTTACAGAATACGCACTTAGCGTCGATAGACGCATCATTGCCTTTTGTGCATGACAGTGAAGACTTTGTGTGAGGCTTTTTATCGGAAGACAGTTTGCCTTTGAACTTGTTTCCATCGGACTTTGATTGTTTGTCTTCATTGATCTCAAGTGATTGACAACGACGAATCATGACGTCAACGCAGTCGGACCACTTGGGAAGTTTAGAATAATCTAATTGATCATTCCAACGAGCTTTCGTTCCCGCGTCTACCTTCGACAAAATGAAATGAATCAGAATGGCGTTTGTAACATCTGAATCATTACCAATTGTTAACAATGAGTCATAAATGGCTGAGACAGTATCAATCATTTTCCGAAGATCGGATACACACGCTTTAGACATTTTCGGAATATCAAACATTTGAGAAATATTGTCGCAAAATATTAAGCATTTTTTATTATATCTTTCGTCTAATCTTTTTAACGCATTTTGATAATTTTCCTCTGTGATTTGAAATGCCTTTACTGTCAGTAAAGCTTCCCCTGACAAGCAGTTCAACAAGTGGTTAAATTTTTCAATATCGGATAATGAAACTTCGTCGTCGACTAAATTTTTAAATGTACTGATAAAATTTTTATAATCAGAATATTTGCCATCAAATTTAGGCAACTTCAAGCTGGGTAACCGATTCGGTGGAGGAATAGAAATGGTATGGTCAACTATTGACGCATCACGGTCGCAATGCACAATTCCTGAATTTCGCTTCTTTTATCATCGGTAGGATCAAGCTTTTCAATTTCTGTTTGGTAAGCCATGATTTGCTTGCTATAAGACGTGACAATTTCTAATCTACATTCTAGGTCGATCGGATTATAGCCTGTTTGACCTACTTCAAATTGATTCTTTATTCGCGTTATGTTCCCTTTAGCTGTAGCTCTTTGTTGTTTGAATTGAGCTAGTAAAATTGCATTTGGCTCCTCAATCATTATTGTGTGTTGAACGAAACGATTTTATGAATTTATATAATACCTTGTATGGTACTCCAATCGACAATGCAGTATATAAAGTAAAAGTTGTTTGGTTAAAATAATCACCTTTCACTTCTGACGCTTGAAAGTTGTCACTGCACTCAAATGGTCTTAAAGCGAAGAACAGCAGTGTTGAGCAGCAGCAACGACCATAATCTGACGACAGCACCAAGGCGTGATTATTAAGAAAAAGTAAAAAAAAAACGCGCGAAAGTGCTTCAACGTAGTCAAAAGGAAAACAATATATGTGCTACGTTTCAATGTCAAACAACAACAACAAAGTATGTGATGCCACGAACTGACATACATACGTTCAACTACGAAACACTATAGCCGGTCAACAGAAATGACGAATAACTGCAAAATCTACAGTTGCGCTTATTTGCAGTTTCTCAAATCAATGTCGAAATCTTCAGCCTTTATCGCCAATGCTACGATAATTGTCTGAAATAACTTACTATGTATTCCAACTGAGCGAAAATGTGGACGGAAAATAAGCAAACGACTAGTTTAACATGCACTTAAGAGTGTAGCATGCATGCGTTCGACTAACTGTTTCAGCATTCAAATATGTATGTAATATGTGCATATGTAATTTTATTATAAAGGCAACTGTGCATATATATGTATGTATGTGTATATGAAACTTATTCCAGCTAGAGCACATGGACTTGAATTTGCGAATTTAAGTTAAGTTTGCGTATTTGGATCAACTCAAATGATTATAGGCTTATTAAAAAACTTTATGAATCGCACTTTCAATGTCCAGACTGATTATCGTACCTCTTGTTTATTCCTTTCGGTTTCAAAATACTTGCGCCCCATATGGTTTCCTTATGAAACGTCCACGATAGTGTATCCAAATAGCTTCCAAATCCAGTAAGGCGAATTAGCAACAACAACGAATAGTTTCGCACGTGGTAGGAGTCTGGAGCGGTATCAACACCAGAAGGAGACCACGAAGCAGCAGCAGCAACAACAATTTCCCTCTTGGCAGAAAAGAACGTGAAGCGGCAACAACAACGAATAAGTCAGCTCGAATGGTTACGATCGCGGAAATACTTAAATAAAACTTTATTATTTTTTTTTTTTTAATCAAATAAACTGGAACTATCTATTTAAAAGTCCCTGCTCGGGCGCCAAAATGTTGTGAATAATAGTTTTTATTCACATAAATAAAGTTAAATTCAATTTTATTTAAACAATTGTAAGAAAATAATAATACACGCACGAATTCGGCTGACTTATGTTAATTGCTTCACGCTCAAAATGAAACTGAAACTCGATTTGATTTGACTGCTCGCTGTTAATGAGTGGAAGGCAAAACTAGAAGAGCGGTCGTGACCGAACTAAGAACGCGTTACGTATACAATAGTAGGAATATCTCTTAACGTTATTCGTAAAGGAACACAATAATTTCAATTCATTTGATATAACATAATTTTTACCTTCTTGGTATTTTAGCTTAAGATAAATTTATACAAGTCAATTAAATTCAATCAAACTGTGATTAGCAAGTGTTAATAGTTATTGTTTAAAGATCGAACACTACTTAACCTAGATAATTACAGAACGCACATGGTATCAAAAGGCACTAAGGCGACATAATTAAGCGTTTTCTGAAAAAATACATACTCAATTAAATGGAATGTACTCGTATACAGAGTGTCTGCAGAATTTTGGACCAAACTTACCCAGGTGATAGCTTAGCTCAGGAGGAGCAATGTTTGTTCTTGCGAAATTTTTCTAGAGCTTAAACTTAAAATTACGTCATTGTTGGCAAAAACTTAGTTGAACCATACTCTTTAGCGCGCAGATTAAACTCAACGGCATAACTCCATTTCCTACGAAACGTTTTACCCACTTTGTAAGAAGACGCGCCTCTGAATACATTACGCCCGTTTAGACTTATGGTGTTGTGAGGATTTTTCCGGAATCCTTCACTCGCCTATCGGCCCGAATTTTCTAAAGGAAACGCTCTTTAGTTTTATAATTTATAATGACTATCAGCAACTGTTAACAACTGACTGCAACTGAATTCTTAGTTTGAGATACAAAAGCTTATATACTAATTATTCTATATATTTTTACCTAAGTCTGCGCTCTGCAGACGCTAATTTGTTCTTCGGGAACGGTGTCATGGGCCTGCTGACGCATGCTGACCTGTGCAGATTTACTTCCGGGTATCTTGGTCGTTTTGATCCATGACCAATATCCGATTCAGCATATTCGGCGATTCCGCGTCAGTCACCTATGCCGCAACATTGTACTTGGCACTCTTGTACGGTGTTGCGAAATGCCAGCTTGCGTTTTTGGCCGTGAGCCGTCGCTAGCAGTATTGCGTAAGCTACAAGATGAGCTGCTCTGCCGTTTGACTCATAACATCCCTCACCCTTTTGAAGACGATGCCATGTTTTGGCATTCAAATTAACGGTGGAAGGTAAGGGAATGTTTGTCATTGCTATTGAAAGGATTGCCGCAAAAAATCATCTTAGTATTTTGAGCCATCTGTTATAGGAAGATTGGCTGCTTGTTGGGGTCCGACAGGAAAAACTGTTGATTTGGTCCCAAAATTTTAAGTGGTTTAACTTTCATGTTTTTTGTTGGTGCAACTCTGGAACTGCTCGAACTTTCGACTAACGTTTTGAGTTTTCTTGTGTCTGGTTTTGGTAGGTGACGACCTTACGCCATATTGGTTAAATTCGAAGGTTGTGGTCAGCATGGTCAGCATCCCATGGATGTCCTCTCCTGCGTCATTCTGCTATAGATTCGATTGAGACAGTTGGGGTGTGTTTTTTATCACTATTTTTTTTTTATTTAATTTGATTTTTTTTTTATTATCTTTTTTTTTTCATACTTGTTCTCTTTTTTTTTTTTTTTAATTGTGGGTTTCTCATGTTTAGTTTATTTATTATTTTTCTTTCTTTTTTTTATTAAATATTTTCTTTGTTTCAACTGTCTCCCACCTGTAGTTTACAAAAATTTGACTTACAGATTATAATCTATTTTTAATTTTATAATATAATAATTGTATAATATTCTTAATTATATAATTCAGTTTTAAGCTACTAATTTTTCGATTTTTCCTACAACTATATACAATATATGTTATCGAAATTTTAGTCTTTTACTATTAGTATGATCTATTTAAATTTCATGATTTCGAACATTTTGAATTTTAAATTTTGTATGTTTTTTCCTTCAGAACATTTTTCCACTCAAATATGTATATATAATATATTATATATATATATTTTTCCTTTCCTTTTTCTTGATTTTGTCGAACTAATTCATGGCGTTCTTTGAATCTGGTACTTAAATATTTTTGAATAATCATCAATATTGTATAGAGGAGCGGGCTTCCTTTTTAGATTAACAGGTACATCAAAATCGAAACCAAAAAGTGTTTTGCTAGGCGTTTGTTTCGTAGTGCTGTGTTCAGTATTATTGTGCACATGCATGGCATGATGAAGCCAATCATCCCAATTTTTACCGTCTTCTTTCGCAAAAGTTGTTAAAAATTCGGCTAATGGTCTATGGCTTCTTTCTAAAGCACCATTGGCTTGCGGATGATATAGAGAAGTTTCTATTTTCTTAATTCCCATTAGCTTGCATACTTCCTTAAAAAGTTTTGAAGTGCAGTTTGTGCCATTGTCAGTCACAAGAATTCGTGGAATATTGAATTTTGAAATTACTTCGTTAAAGAACGCTTTTGCTACTGTCGACGATTCTGCATCAGGAATGCCTGTACATATGAAAAATTTTGAAAAATAATCTAAAAATGTAAGAATATATTTATTACCGCTTGAAGTGACTGGTAGGGGACCCACCATGTCCATATATATCTTATCAAAAGGACGTTGGGAAATTTTTGTGAGAACCATCGGCATTTTCTCGACTTTTAAACTTTTATTTTTCTGACAGAGTTCACATGTTTTCACGTAATCTTTTATCTGTTTTGCATTCCTTGCCACTTAAATTGTTTTCTAATTCGCAAAAACGTCTTCATTGTCCCTTTATGACCTCCTGTGGGTGAATCATGAAATGTTTTAGGGACTTTTACAATCTCCTTTGGGTCAGTTAAGACTTGAGACATGTCTTCTTCAACGCTTTCGTCTATTATTTCATCAGGTTTTTCTTTAGCCTGTGCTCGTGTTACTACAGATATGTTGTTGTTTATATGTGGAATTCTACTTAAAGCGTCAGCGTTTTGATTATTTTTTCCGGGCTTATAAAAATTTCGAAGTCGTACTCTAAAAGTTTTAGGCGAAAACGACCTAGTCTCGAATCTTGTTCCTTTAAATTGGCTATACCCTTTAATGGCTTATGATCGGTGTAAATTTTGAAAGGTCTGCCCAATAAATACGTCCTAAAATTTTTCACAGCCCAAACTATTGCCAAAAATTCTTTCTTAATTGTAGAATATCGTTTCTCAGTTTCACTTAACGCTCTGCTTGCAAAATAAATGGGCAAATCTTCCCCTGGTTCTCCTTGCGAGAGAACAGCTCCTAAGGCTTCATTACTAGCGTCTGTTGTTAGAATGAAAGTTTTCGAAAAATCTGGATATTGAAGTAAAGGGGGTGAGGTTACCGCAGCTTTAAGCTGTTCTATGGCCTTCTGACAATCATTGTTCCATTCAAACTTAACGTTTTTTCTTAATAATTTGTTTAGTGGAACTGAAATTTTTGCCGCATTTGGTATAAATTTGCGATAATAATTGATTAATCCAAGGAAAGCTTGTAACTCTTTTACATTTCTGGGTGGTGATATTTTTTGTACACTTTCTACCTTTAGTGGATCTGGCAGCACGCCTGATTCCGAACATTTATGCCCTAAATATATACATAACTTCTTTTTTAAGAAATTGACATTTCTCTGTTTGAAGTTTTAAACTGTTATGTCTTAAGACTTCAAAAACCTTACATAATCTTTCTTCATGCTCTTCTAAATTCCTAGCATAAATAACGATATCATCAAGATAAACAAAACAACCAATTCCCTGCAATCCAGTGAGAATGCTATTCATTATGCGTTGAAAGGTTGCAGGTGCTCCCGTGAGCCCAAAAGGCATTCTGGTAAATTCAAATCCCGTGCTAAATGCTGTCTTCTCCTTATCTTTTTCTTCGATAAGCACTTGATGGTATCCGCTGGCTAAATCTAAAGTTGAAAAATACCTACTGCAACCCAACTGATCGAGAATTTCATCTATTCTAGGAATTGGAAAAACTTGTTTAATGGTAATATCGTTCAATTTTCGGAAATCTACCACAAGTCGCCATTTCTTTTTACCATCGGCACCGGCCTTTTTCGGTACTAACAATATCGGAGAATTCCAAGGTGACTTGCTTGGAGAAATAATGTCATCTTTAAGCATTTTGTCAACCTGTGAGGTTATTTCTGTTTTATGCACTTCTGGTAGTCTATATTGCCTAATATTAACTGGTGGCTGCCCTGGCTCTGTTGCAATTTCGTGTTTAAGAACTGTCGTATATGAAATCTTATCCTCACTCAAATGAAATATATCAGAATATTCTCTGAATACGCTCTTTATAGATTTTTATTCTTCTTCGTTTAAATTATTATCTAAACGTACTGTTTCCATAATCAATTGAAAACGATCATTCACTTTCTCATCCTTTTTGACGAATTTAATCCCTGTTTTTTCTAACTCCTCATAATCCCTAAGAAGACTATAATTTAGCTCCTTTAGCTGTCCGAATTTTACATTTTTTCTACTTGCATTCGGAACTGGTACAAATCCCTTTCTATTTTTGATTCTTGTTATTAAATTTCCAACGTAAACTCCTTGCAAAATTTCTTGCTTTTGTATATCTCCTATATCTCCTGATTCAATATTAACCTTAATTGGAGTTATTTTTGAAGTTCTAGCGTTTATCGTAATTGACTCAACTACGCACATTCTTCTAGTCTCTTGCTCTGAACAAAGTGGTAATCTTGCGATTTCTTTGCTATTTGCGAAAAATGAAATCGTCTTATTAACTCCATTCGTAACCGAACGGTTTCACAGTTCATCTCTTCCCAAAAGTCCGTCTGCTGGTATTTTGCTACCAAATGGAAGTACGTGCATATTAAAATTTAATGCTTTGTTATCTTGGTGAGATATCTTTACAGCTCCCTCTGTATTAATGATTCCACCGAATGCTCCACCTAATTGCTTAACCTCTGACCTGTCAATTTCAACTTCTTTTTTAAGACTTCAGATTTGAGCAAACTAGTGTCTGCCCCTGTATCGATAAGCAGAGTTAATTTATCATTTTTAGCTTGTCCACACGGAAATACTATAAATGCATTATCTGATCGACATCCCCCATCTATGGTTAAAGAATTTGTTGAACTGTCAAAGTTGTTTAGTTTTAGGTCTTTGAGCAGCCTTTTCTTCTTAATTGACTGTGACTTACATACTCAATTTTCTATTTAAATGCAATTCCATTGTTTTTCTTTCTAAAACAACTAAACCCTTTAAAAGCGACTCTTGTAGACTAGTACACAAAACAATCAACATACTTAATAGTATGATCCATCCCTTGGTGAAAAATTGCTTTACACATGAATCACTAGAATATGATATTTCATAAACATCTCTTGGATAGGTATACTCAACAACTTGTTCAGAAAATGTAACCTTCTTATTATTTTCTTTTTGCTTTCTAACGGAACATATAGGCTCGCTTAGCCTAACGCATGTTTTTTCATTCTCCTTCATCTGCTCACTGCTAGAGAGTGGCTGACTTTTGTTTATTTTAATAGTGGAGTCTTCGACTTCAATTTTATTTATATCCAGTTCCAATAGCGACTGTGACTGACAAGATAAGTCTGATTTTTCCTCTGTGCTTTTTTTCATAATTTTTAATTCTATTTTCCTAAGTTCATTTTTCTGCACATTGCTGCCACCGGGTACTGGAATAGGCCTTAATTTTACTAATCTATTATCGGCTTTCCGGTCTACTGGCCTTGTCCGGGCCGTGTATAGTTTCCCTGACTCTGAGTTGCTGACGGACAATTTGGTGAAATATGGCCAAACTGTTTGCATTTGTAACACTGCCTATTATCAACTCTAAGAGCCACTTGACCATTTTTGGGTACATTTTGACGATCGCTAAACCTGCTTTGCCCTCTATTGTCGTACGGAGTAGTGTTTCGGTTTTGTGTTTGATTGCTATTCTCTCTACTTGGATTCGGTGTTTGAAAATTATTCGCTTTCATACTGCAAAATTTATTAGCTAGGTGCCCGCCAATACGACATATGTATCAATAGATTTCTCTCAACTTTACAAGACAATTTTCGACTAAATGGCCTTGTTTTTTTACAAAAATTACAACTTAATTTTTGACGTTCCTCTTGGCCGCATTGTGTTCCTCTTTCATGACCGTAAATGCTACATTTTTGGCAAAAAGGAGTATTTAATCTTGTCTTACAGTCCTGATATTTTGCAAAAACTACAAACGCTATCCTCTTCGAGCAGATCTTCTACTTAATTGATTTCGGCTACTTTGCAGCCTATTCGTGATTGGATTCTTTCGACGAAATCTACTAACTGACCAATAAAATCGTTTTCCCTTCCGGCTAACATTTGCTCAAGTGATCGGTCTCGCAACCCTTTAATAAAGGCATTTACCCCAAGATCCTTAAAAAAGACCTCCATATTATCTAATCCATAGGTTTCTTTTACGAATTCAATCGCTTCTTTTAATAATTCCTCTATCCTGCTACCAAAAAGGACCACTGGCTCACTTGGGCCTTGCCTAATGTTATCTAAATCTGCCCTTATTTGGTCTAAAGTCCTTGCTTTAGCATAATTTTGTTTTATAAATTCGCAAAATTCGTCTATTGATGAAAATTTTTTCTCCCCAGCCCGCTTATGCGCCTTTCCAAACAATCTCAGCCTTATGCATTCTATTGCGAGCTCTGTGTCCCCAGGTGAGACTTCTCTCTTCAACAATTGACACCCTTGTATAAATTTATCTACTTCTATTTTAAGCTCTGGGCAAGATGTTCCTGAAAAAATTGGCACTAGCATGTCAACTACCTTTTTCATTTCACTGACTAATGTTCTCATTGAAGACACGTGTATGTGGCTCGGACGATTATATTCTCTGACTGCGATGGGCTCATTTACTTTTGGAATGTTACCGAAGTGTGAAACTCTCTCTTGTGGACTGTTATCTCTCAAACTATTGTCAATTCTTTGGTTGGCACCAAATTGAAAGAAATGTTCTAAATTAGCTCTCGCGGCTGAAAAATTTGAATCTGATTTGGTATGTTTGTTCTGCATCATATCAGTTTTCGGTCTTAACTGATGTGATTGACCTGCTGAGGGTGGACGCGGGGGTGGCGGTATTTGTGTGGGTGTTGGCTGTGGAGTCAACGAAGGACTTAATAAATGTTCCCCTGAATATTCTATTTGACTTGGAGTCAGTTTTGAGATTTCGATACCAGCTTCTGATAATTCTTTTGATAATGGTGTTAAGTTACCGGTCGCTTCGTTATGTACTGTTAATTTGTTATTGTTAGACATTTGAGGACGACCAACGTTACTATTTTCGTGGTTGGAACAACGTAATCTCTCCTTCAAATGTTCTATTTCTGCTTTTTGTTCAGCGATCGTTTGTCTATTTTTTTGAAATAGGTTTAACTGTCCTGCGCTAAAATTTTCTTTTAATAAAAGTTCCCTTAGTCTGTCGTTTTCTAGTTTTTTTCTTCCAAGGATGTATCTGAACCCGCTAACGGGTCCTTTAATTTTTTGTTCTGTGATTTCAATAATTTATTGCTAAGCTGTAATTTTTCTAATTCTTTTTCGAAAGCTTAACTCTTTTTATCACTTGCGTTTTCTCTTATATGTTCAAGTACTATGTCAAATTTCTCTTCTTGAGTTTTACCTTCTATTTCACTGCGAACTGAATTTAAAAATGATCTTTTCTTATTTAATGACTCTAAGACTTCCCACAATTGTCTAAAATAACTAGCAGTTAAACGTTCATAAGTGAATACTTCTTGCTTCAAATTTTCTATAATTGCGCTATTTCCTTCCATTTGAATTTCAATAAATTTTTCATGTACTTACAATCGTGCTTGTGATAGTTAAATTCTATGTCCGATGCGGCGGCTTCGATGAATAAAAAGTTTATTTCGCGGATAATTTTTCGCAGACAAGTTTTCGCGGATTATTTTCGTGGATTATTTTCGTGGATTTTTTTTTTCGCGACGAAAAGTACGTTTTACTCTTTAATATAAAAACAAAAGTCCATTTAAAGATTAATTCTCCAAGGATTCATTACTCTCCAAACAGGGAAAACCATGCGCTCTATAAATATAGCAATACCCTCGGTGCCTGAACACAATTCCCGGGCTCTGTTAGCAGTGCCTGAACACACATACAACAGTCAGCAACATTTAATTGTGCAACAAGGCTTACTCTTGCAGAAGAATTTTGATTGAATACCAAGACTATTTCTCTTTTTAATGTCCCTAAAGGTGCAATACTTCGCGGACGCGATGTTGTACACGTAGGACGTCAACTACTTTGAGTAGTTGTAAAAACCGGCTGCGCCAATAATGTTGAGGATTTTTCCGGAATCCTTCACTCGCCTATCGGACCGAATTTTCTAAAGGAAACGCTCTTTAGTTTTATAATTTATAATTGTTTATTAAACGACTATCATCAACTGTTAACAACTGACTGCAACTGAATTCTTAGTTTGAGATACAAAAGCTTATATACTAATTATTCTATATATTTTAACCTAAGTCTGCGCTCTGCAGACGCTGATTTGTTCTCCGGGAACGGTGTCATGGGCCTGCTGACGCATGCTGACCTGTGCAGATGTACTTCCGGGTATCTTGGTCGTTTTGATCCATGACCAATATCCGATTCAGCATATTCGGCGATTCCGCGTCAGTCACCTATGCCGCAACGTTGTACTTGGCACACTTGTACGGTGTTGCGAAATGCCAGCTTGCGTTTTTGGCCGTCTGCCGTCGCTAGCGGTATTGCGTAAGCTACAAGATGAGCTGCTCTGCGGTTTGACTCATAACAATGGTCAACATCGTTTAACAAATTATAAGATTCCCTTTTCATGTTTCGTTCGTGTCCACACAGCCAATATTTGTTTCGTTCAACAAATGCTTCAACATTTTATATTTCGACGTTTCCCTCTTGCGCGTAGGATCGATGTTAGAAATGAAAGAAAATAAAATCCTGATGCATCTCTCAAAAAGGATTGATATTCCGAATGTATTGAACGCAAATACAACAATGCAATTTCAAAAAAACAAAAACTATTTTTTATTGCTTGGATATGTTTTTTTTATTTTCATCTAAATGAATAAATAGGAGAGATTGTAACCGTAATAAATTTTATTTAAAAAAATCAAAAATATTTCTTATTGCTTGATTTTTATTATTTTTCGTTCAAAAGTAAAAATCAAATTTCGAATTTAAAATTATTAAAAATCTAATGAAATGAAAAATATCAAAAAAGATGCTAAATAGAAAATAAATAAAGTTTTTTTCGAAGGCATTCGAAACTTTCCGCTCGGATGACACAAATATGTGAAGCTAATGTAAAAATCGCACAGGGGTTGTTTTCAAGTTTCACGCTTAGAATATAGGCACGAAGAGAATAGCCGAGTACGTTCAAAACAACCATCTTCCTCTCCCCGCTAGCGTCTCTCCTACAAACTGCGTTTTGTTGAACGATGTTGACGAACGTCTAAACGGGCGCATTGGCTGGTATGACTTTTCAAAATGAGGAATGCCCAATTTACGCAAGCCTTATATTCAAAAACTCTTTAAATGAAGAATATGGCGAAAATTGGATAGACAGAAATAGTCCGTTTAAGTGGCCTACAAAATCTCCAGATTTAACTCCAATGGGCTTTTATGTTTTGGAGTGCGCTTTTGATAAAATGAGTCAGGAAATGACATTGCGCACAAAAACAACAGAGATAAAACGGCGCTATTTGAAATGCATTACCGATCAAGGAAATAATTTTGAAAACTTTCAATAAATAATTATAATTAACTTTAAAAATTTTCAATAAAAAACAACATAAAAAATTTTTTTTTAATAATTCGTATTAAAAATTATTTCAAAATGACCAGTAGTGTCAGCCATTTTTCGAAAAGTGTATTCAAAAGTTCATTCTTTTCAAACACTTATTACTCGAAATGAGTTACAGTTAGCCAAATTTTGCAAGATCAAACATTGTTTCTCTTGACCTAAGCTATCACCTGCTTAAGTTTGTGCCGCAAATTCCGGGGACATGCTATATACTTGTATTACTGGAAACATTAATTACAAATTCGATTGATCTGTAATACCAAGACACAATTCAATCTCTTTAATAAAAAACAACTTCACTTTTTAAAATTTATTGAGTCGGGGCAAAGCAACGGCTTTCTGTTGCAAAATAGAAATTTGCACAACAAAAGCATTTCCTTTTCGTTTTTTGCTATTTGTCTGCCGGGATTACGAACTTAGCTATTGAATTCATGTAAACCATTTTAAAGGATGATATCCACTTTTCTAAACAAACAAAAACTGCACCGAATCATAGATATAACAACGGTTACACATATATTTCTTTCTTAGGTAATGAAGTCCTTAGCTCCACATGCAAATGTCGTGCGTTTTCTGGGCTGTTGCACTCATAAGGACCCAATATTTATGATTATGGAATACGTGAGCAATGGAAAGCTACAGAAATTTTTGAGAAACCGTCGAGCTGAGAGGTAAGCCTTCCTTAAATTTTTCACAAAAAATAGAAGTTTTCAATTAATTATCTTTAATTTGACGTAAAACACCTTAAAATCGGTTGCACCTTTCGGTAGTTATAAATGTTTGAAAAAAAGTAGTCTAAAAGTTCAATTGCTTATATCTACTGCAAAAAAAATTTTTTTTACCTATAACTTGGTGAGAAAATTTCTTCCTCAAACAGCTATCGATTAAGTCCAAAACGGTCGAAATCGCAGACAAAATTTTTTTTGTGTGCTGATTTCACGTATTCTGACCCCTTTGCCTTGTAAAGGAAAAAAATTTTTAATGGATAATACTTACCCTTACCGTCGAACAGTTTTCAGAGAGAAATTAAATTTTGAACGAGCCGCGAAAAGATTGGGTATTTAAATGTTTAAAAGTGTTGAAATTAATTCATTTTGACGATTTCTTTAATCTGTCCGAGCGGTCTGCTCAATTTTCTTAGGACACTTTTTGCTGTTAACACTTACTTGTGTCGGGCATTTTTTTTCAGTGTCGCACTGTGGGGTATTTGATCCGAAAAGTTGGCGGAAATTATTTTTATGCCTAATTTATTTTTTTAAAAATTTAATTTCTATAGTTTGGGTCGAAAACGGCATTAAGATTAGCTTTACATACACTTTTCGCATGTTAATTTCATATTTATTTCAATTGTTATTATTTCGAATGTACATTTATATGGTTTAATTAACATCATCAAAGTCCGTTTTGTAGTTACCGTCGTCATTATTGTTACCATCGTCAGGTACACTGTTGTTTTCAACAAGCATCCCAGTTATTTCGAGATTAGTTTAAAATATTGGAACATCATCGGTAGGGCAACGGAATATCACAAAAAAATAAAAAAAAATAAAAAAATATGACGAGAATATAATATTTTTTTAATTTTAATTTATTTAATATAATGGTAGTGATAGGCTCACTTATTCATAAGTCTTTTATAGCGCCAGGCAACAACAAAAACAAAACAAAAAAAGCGCCAAATAACTTACTAAACTTAAACTAACATTGACAAAACACTAACCTAAGATTGAGTTACATACTTAAAAACAATTTCAAATCATGGTTAAACCTAGAGTGACTAACAAAACTACGAACATACAAAGGCAAAGCGTGCCACGAGTGGACTGCATCAACAAAAAATAAGCGGACCGAGTATAAAGATATTTTCCATTGAATTCAAAAACGAATTTTCTTCGTTTATTTTAAAAATACTAGCGTAGTGTAAGGAGTTTGGAATTATTAAACATTGAACACGGGGTTAAAATCCAGCTCTGAGGGTTTTTTTTTTACTATTTTTTTTTTTTTAATTGTGGAGTAAGGAAACACAAATGTTACTGCACAACATTTACTTTCGATTGTCATTGTTAAACTCGAGATATTTTTTCACAAGTTCTCGCAGCTTCGACGCAATTGCAGTTTTTTCCTTTTTTTCTTCAAATTGTTCGTGTTTTAAAACTTCTAAAGGGAAAAACAAACAGACTTGCAGAATCTTGCTTAGTGAAAGTTTCTGGCATGTTGCACAAAACTCAACAAAAAAAAAAAAAAAATTAATAAAGAGACATTGAGGATCGAACCCACGTCCTAATTCTTATTTATGTGAATATATGGAAGACCCAAACCGTGTAAATACCTACCAAACGTAACCAAATTAAATTTAATCATACATATGACAGGAAGGTAAATTAGTTTAAACTCGATTGGGACAAATAATTTCTCAAAAACAGTCAAAATTTGCTTCGTAGCCATGCTAAAATTAATGCTACTAATAAGTATTATATTTGTGAATATAAATTAAAGAAAAAAAAAGAAAAAAAATAAGATAAGAGAATGAAATACTGAAATAATGAAATTATCAGCTAATGACTATCTACCTTGAAAAGAAATGTGTTACGTAATGCCGCAGGTGTAATAAGTTTAAAATAAGTTTATTGAATGATCGGCAGTATACAGCAGAAGCCAGTATCAGCACCGATCATTTTAAGAGTTCAAACTTATCTTTTATTGCTTAAAATGAACATTCTATTTATACTATCTCAAATAAAGGGAAAAGTGCATATATTGCATATTTGTTTGGCACTTTCCCAACATTGGACTTTGAATCCAAGGGTCAAATGCTGGAATGAATTTGTCCCATTTAAGTATAATGGAAAGTGAATTTGAACTTGCCAAACTTGAAACAGGCCAAATTCCTGAGTCAAATCAGGCGGACTCATTGTCAACGCCCAGAGACAATGATGAAGCACCATTACCGAAATTGAAACTCCAAAATTTTATAGAAGATTTTGTCAATGGATTTAGTTCAAAGAATCGTTGAGCTCATATATTAAAACCAGATACGCGATAGAAATAATATACTATCAAGTTAAAAAAAAACTTAGTAAAGCATATCTGCATAGCACGCGAAAACAACAAATTTTGCGCGGGAAATCGTAATAAGTCCCTATAAAAACAAAAGACTTCCGGTTATGAATTAATTTTGTCACATTCTAACTCAAGTTCAGAGTCTGCAGCAGCACTAAGGGAGGTGCATGACGTCACAATCGAGTGCTTGCATGAACTTGAAGTTTTTGCAGCAGAGATTTCAATCATTGAAAAATCTTGGCAAGTGAGCCAAACCGTCATTAACCAAAACATCAGGTTCAGCAGTAAAGGCAAAGTCCGTAAGTTCCAAAGTCAAGCTTTGTAATAGCGAGAATCTTCGTCGCTATGCGTGTGCCAAATTCAAGGAAGAACAACAACAACAAATTGCAATGGATAAAGCAATTGAAAATATGTAGCGACTACATCAAGTTTCGGTTCACCTGTCTCTGAGATCGGTTGCTTTCAAGTTTGGTTGCACTATGTTGGCTACTTGTCTTATTTGCCTTAATGGAATTTGTGATTTGCAATGCATTGAATGCTGCTGTCTATTCCACGGAGCGTGTATTGAATTCAAGGAAAGCGTAATTGATTTGATTTTGATAAAAAAAACTGTTCTAGTATTCTTTGTAAGTGCAAAAATTGCCAAAATCCATCCTTAAATTTGGCTAGTAAAATTTCTTCGCTTTCGCGTGATTTATATGAACTTTTTTTTTTCTTATTTATAAACTTTCCATTTTTTATTGAATCTTCCTTTAAACAAGAACTAACAATAAGTATTCAAATCTTAATTGTAAATAAATTTTAGCTACTTATACCGCATATAAAGTATAAAGTAGTATATCGATACGACGGGCCTAAATTCAAGAGATGGGCTGCTGCTGGGTTTGAGCCTCTCGGAGTGAGGGCGATGCGCGCTTGACGTGTATTTTCGACGGGTGGCGATTGCCGCAGCTGGACAATCGTTGTCGCAAAGCAATCGGTCTCGCGGCTTGGCATCGACCGTTTCTACATGCAGACCCGGTAATACTTAAAAGTGTAGTGGTCGGACGATCAATCCTTCGTAGTCTGGATTGATGATGCAGACGCTCTGTGTAGCCTGATTTCAGACGTGCTGCTTCATCCCTTACAAACGGTATTTCCAGGTTTCGGTGGATATTTGCGGTGCGTATATACCAAGGTGCACCTGTAATTACACGAAGAAGTTTTGATTGTACTCTTTGTATTACTTAAATGCTGGAGAAACTAGCATTTCCCCACAATTTGTCTCCGTATAACCATATTGGTTTTAATATACTTCTATTTAAAATAATTTTTTGTTCAATTTGTTAATGCGGGCGATGGTTTATAAGCCAATGATACTTAGAAGCTTTCAGTTTAAATGTGGTTATTTTAGCTTCTATATGCCTCCACCATGTAAGACGCCTGTCCAAGTGAATACCCAGGTAAACAACGTTTTCTGTCTTAGGGACTAGTATGGATATTGTTTATTGTTATTGGCGGGCATGTGCTTCTTTTGAGAGTAAATGTCACGTGCTTACATTTTTGTTCGTTTATTTTGACGCGCAATTTCGCAAGCCATTTTTCGATTAGTTTTAAGTGTGATTGCAGATTTTGAGAGGAAGAAATCTCGCTTTGATGACGGCTAAGTATAGCTGTGTCGTCGGCAAAACTAAAAATTGTAACGTTACTGTTTACAGGGAAAACCGCTGTGTGCAGTAAGTATGGGAATGGTCCAAGAACACTCCCTTACGGCACGCCTTTAAAGACTCTATTGCACGTTAAAATCCCGTGAACGGAAGGAAGTAGGAGAGATTTTACTTTATTAATAAGTCCTTCATGCCAAACCTTATCAAATGCCTTAGCTACATCCAAAAAAACAGCAGAACAGTATTCTTTGTATTCAAACGCTTTTCGTATTTCATTCATTATACGATTAACTTGCTCTATAGTACCGTGATTTTTACGGAAACCGCACTGGTGATTTGGAATAATATTATTTTCTTATATAAATGAAGTCAATTTAAAGAGCAGTGCTTTTTCAAAATTTTTTGAAATGCATGGGAGAAGGCTTATTGGTCTATAGGACGACACAATTGCCGCGTCCTTACCAGGCTTGGGGATCATTTTTATTAACGATGCATAGCATTGAAAACGTTCGTACTAAACCTAATTACAATTAGTGGCAGCTATATGATAATTATTGAAGTTATTTTGTCCTCTCCAGGAGCTTTTTTGGGAGATAATTGACCGCTGGTCATTTTTTTATATTTTATTTGCATGGAAGATGATCGGAAAATCGCTCGAATTTATTTGAGTCGTTGGGATTTGACAGCCTTTAACAGCGGTGTTGGGTCGAAAAACCAATTTTAAATGATTTGCAAATATGCATCTTCGTCGCTCCACGCCCAATTTCAATTAATGGGGGTCTCTAATAGGGGACTCTCCTTCTTTCGGCGAATTAATATATTTACTTGCTTTTCATAAAGAATATCTTCCTATAGCTTGTGGTGATAATTTCGAGACGTAGCTCCTGCACTCATGATTTCTCTCTCTTGAGAGTGCTTTTTTTAATTCGTTTGTTGCAGCTTTATATCAGAGCCTTGCAACAGGGGATCTGTATTGCTGCCACTCCCACCGGCGCCTACGTTTTTCTATGACAAGCCTTTCTATGTCTCGATTTCTATTAGGGAAATTCTTATTATAGTTTTTGATTTAGGCACTGACTGCTTAGCCGCTGCCTTTAAAATTGATTTCAATACAGCATTAGCATCATCAATGTGGTCTTTACAGTCAATGGTGTAATTAGTATGAATGTGAGAAGCAATAAATTTTTTATATTTTAGCCAGTTGGTGTTGTTGGAAGTAAGTCCTACAGGTGATTCAACTAAAATTGGCTTTTCTGATAGATTGAAGAAGACAGGTGAGTGGTCAGAAGAGAGATCGAAGACTGTTTTGACTATAATTCGTGATCTATCCACTCTTTCCACAATGGCAAAATCAATGAGGTCTGGAATTTTTGTTTGATCGGAGGGTCAGTATGTTGGCTGTCCCGGTGATAAAAAGTCTAGCCTACCCATGCTGTTTGTAAGAGTATGATACAATTGTCTTCCTTTTGGACTTATAAATCGAGACTCCCAGTGCGTATGTTTTGCATTGAAATCTCCAGCTGCTAAGAATTTGCTGCCTAGAGTATCGAAGAAATCCTGAAACTGTTTTTCTGTGACCAAGAAGCGAGGAGGACAGTAGACAGAAGATAAAGTCAAATTACTACAATCATTTTGTATAGAAATGGATGTTGCCATTAGGAAACTTGAAGCATATGACTCAAGTGAGAAGTGTTTAATCCTGCATAGAACTAGAATCACGTTCCACCGTGCGCTTTTCCATCAGGGTGGTTTGTTTGGTAGAATCGATATTCCGGCACGGAAAAATTGTTTTAATCAGTTAAGTATGTCTCTGATAGAAGCATGACATCCATAGAATTATTTGAGAGTAAATAAGTTAATTCCGTTTTGTGTTGGCGAACGCCGTTTGCATTCCATGAACATATGATTAGTGCATTCGTTTTTTAGAAATGAGTATTTGGAGCATCTGATTTTGTGCTCGGACTAGCTTTAAAAGTGTGTTCTGCATAGATGTAATAAATTGGGTCATGCATTGTGTCAAACTGGAAATCATGTTTTCTAAATTGTTGCTTTTGTACTGATATGGAATTTGAGTGTTGGTTGTACCTATCTTTAGAGCACTAGCATAGGACACACCTGGTTAAGCTGAAGAATTTGAAAAGGAAAAAATGCATTCGAAAAAAAACATGCTCAACTCAAGAAATTTCAAGGAATCCATTCTAAAAAGCATTCTCGAAATATCAAGAAATTAATTCTTGAATCAAGAATTTTCGTGCTTAACAGACTATTAAGCGACAAATTCTTGATTATCGCCTTAAAATTATTGTTTTAGCAAATTTTTCCTATCAGTGTAATCAGTGTAATGAAACGAGATTGGTAAGTGGTTTCCCAAGCGATACAGATATCAAATTTGGAGAGGTTTCTAAGACATAAAACTCTTTGAGTGCACTTTAGAAGATCTTTGGAAAACTTAATGTATTTGAAAACTCTCTGAAAAGTATAACAAAAACTTTTGAAAATATCTTGTCCAAAAAACTCTTTCAAGCGTCTTAAGAATACTTCAAAAATCGGATGTCTTAGAAAGCTCTCAATAAATCCTTTGAACAGTGTATGAAGACCGATTCCCGATAATATTTTTTTAACTCTTCGGAATCTCTCATAATGGCATTTCAAAGAAATTTAGAAAACTTCTCAAAAAACGCGCCAAAATCGAGCCCAAACACGGTGTCCATTTTTGCCGCTGTCGCTACGCAGCTAAATCCCACTAGCGGCGAAAAAACGGGAAAAAGGAGGGCAGCACTACGAGACCAGCTGCTCGCCCTTTGTCCCGCCGAGCTTTACTGGCAACACCGGTTGTGCTTAAAAATCATTCCAAACGAACAGTTAAACCTAAAACACGTCCGTGATTTTATCGAACTCGTTCCGATCTAACATATAAAGAAGTGAAGTGATTTAACCCACAAGTGCGGGCCGCGTTCGCTATTATATTATATAATATTTTTCATTCTGGACTCTTTTCCAAACCAACAATATTAACACAACAACGGCAACAACAATAACCCAGCCATAAGTACAACGGAAGGAACAGCAGCAGAAACAGCATCAGAAACAACAGCAGCCACAGCAGCATCAGAAGTAGTCAACCGATCCGTCCGACGCCGCCGTCATCAAAGGTACGTGATTTTAATTCGAGCTAAATACGATTTCCCTTTGCCCCATTTGGGTCGCAAGACCACTGATTCTTTACGGACCCAAACGTTGGCGATCCTGCCAGAATTCCTGCCTTCTAGGAGAAAATTCCATCCAAGAGCCCATTCCAGTACACGCGTTGCGAGCCTTCCAGTGCCCTTCAAAGTTCTAACGGACATTGGAACTGCAGTGCTTGTATTTTTCTCATTCGAATTTTAATGTGCCTGTCTCGCTCTCGTAGCAAGGGGAAACCAAAAGGTGAGCGGCAGCGGGGTGACCAGTGTATGTATTTGCGTTGCTTTTTGTCTACAGTTGATCGGCCTAAAGGCTTTTTGCACGCAAGAAAAGAAAGCAAATAAGACGACAAGCACGTTGGTCATCTATATTGCAGTACTGCTACGAAGAAAGGCGGATTTTTCTCGCATGCGATTTCTTCACTGAGAAGAGTGTGAATAATCGAATACACGAGACCAAAAATGTTAGTTGGTTGAACTGGTTAGCCCTTTGAAATAAATAAAATATTGACAACTCTATTTCGACTATTTATTTTATTAGCGTATTTGCTAAATTGATTGGTGTACTAGCCAACCAATTTAAATGAAGCCTGAACAATTTATAAACGATTTGAATTCCCAGATCACGCAAATTAGACGGAAGAACGTTGGTCAGCTATATCGCAGCCCTGCTACTGTGGAATTTTTTCCGTCCCTGTTTCACTCGTTCGATGGACATGATTTTGAGTGGAAATCTCAACGATGCTTTCAATGGAGACATGGATTCGTGCAGATTAAGTAGGAGATATGATGAAAATTCACCGGGATTTCTGCTAGACGACGCGATGACAGACCTCGACTCAGTGTGGAGAAGGTTTCGAACGGCTTACGACGACGCCTGTCTTTCCGATGTTGTCAATTTGGACGAATTTACAAATCTGTCGGATACCCTAGAGGCGTGTAGGGAGAATTATTACAAAGCCAAAGCCCATCTTCTTGAGCTGCTGGATCTCCTTGGAAACTCAGTCGATTCAACATCTTGCATGCAACACCACACCTCTAATGTGAACATTTCGTCACCACCTACGAAGTTTTTTCTTAATCGCGAGCTGCCGGCGAACGTCTGCCGCCTGTGTGGAAATGATCATGCACAGCGAGAGTGCCCAACATTTTTGTACATGACGGTCGACGATCGTCATTGATTTATCACGAAAGATAACAGATGTTTTAATTGTTTGACTGCCTCCCATCGCTCGGCAAAATGTTCCAGCCCCTATCGATGTGCGAAGTATAAGAAGCGGCTCTACAAGCTGCTTCATGGACATGCTTCCGCGGTCTCACCGTATGATGCTTCTCCTCCGTCCTCCCAAACCAACGGGAGCCTCAATTTCCTCCCATCAAACCAACGCACATGTGGCTGACAACCACACTCTGATCCATTTGCCTATCGCCCTCGCTCACATCCTCCATCAGGGCGAGCGATTTACTGTTAGAGCGCTCCTGCATCAAGGCTCTCAGCGTATAAAACAATCGCCAATATCTAGCTCTCCTTCTGGGACGATCGTCTCCACGCAGCCAGAACTCGCGCATGTGACCGACAGCGACAACCAAGTTCTGCGGCCCAACGCCCCCTTGCATGTACACGACCCTGCTGCATCAACGAATGGTTCATCCCTCTCTCCGTCATTCCAGACGCTAGGCTCGTTGACGACGAGCAACTCTGCAAAACATTCGATGATGCTTTCTCCTTCGGCACGTACTTCCACACGAAAATTAATCACGCATATGGCTAAAGACCATACTGAAATACTTCTACTCACCGCCCTCGCGCATATCTTTCATCAGGGCGAGCGATTGACCGTGTGAGCGCTCCTGAATCAAGGCTCTCAGCGCACATTCCCCGACGACAGCAACCAAAAACTGCTCAATCTTCCCACACTGCAAAAGTTTCGCAAATGCTCTGGCATTGGCGGGCAGAAATCACAAACAGCGGAAAAGGAATGCGTTTTCATCTTGGCCTCTCCACATTCTGAGTTTCAAGAGGAGGAGGCTGCCGTCGTCCTGCCAAAATTAACAAATTGGCTTCCATCATTGAAAGCTACAAATCCCATCGCGAAAGAGCTACCTTTCCTGGACCTAGCAGATCCGCACTTCATGGAATCAGGACGTATCGATTAAGCTATTGGCTCCGACATCCTCCCGTAAGTAATGCTATCAGGAATTCGACTCACCGTCAGTGGCAGTCTACTAGCACAAAGATCAGTCTTCTAGTGGTGCTTGAGTGGTCCCATAACCAGCGAATCTTGTGAACTATATGCCAGCTGCGCAAACATTATCCTGCCTTTCGACCCAGGAGGAGCTTTCAATTAGGGATAAAAGAGCCAAAGTATAACACTTTGGCAACACGATACGCACCGCGTATCACCACAGGAGCGTCGGCGCGTGTTACTTACTTATCGTCGTCGCTCACCATCGCCTCTCCCTCTTGAATCCGTCCGTTACCAGCCACGCCCTCACCTTCTTTTGCCCAAGTTTCTTTTGCGTAACGCAAGGCGGGCAGTATGTCCGTTTTGGCCGCTGTCGCTACGCAGGTAAATCCCACCAGCGGCGAAAAAACGGGAAAAAGGAGGGCAGCACTTCGAGACCAGCTGCTCGCCCTTTTTCCCGCCGCACTTGACTGGCAACACCGGTCAGCAAAAAACCAGCATTCCAAACGAACAGTTAAACGGAAATCACGTCCGCGATTTTTTTGAACTCGTTCCGATCTAACATATAAAAAAGTGGAGTTATTTAAACCCACAAGTGCGGGCAACGTTCGCTATTAAATTTTTCATTCTGGACTGTTTTCCAAACCAAAAAAATTAATAACAACAACAGCAACAACAATAACCCAGCCGTAAGTACAGCAGAAGCAACAGCAGCAGAAATAACATTAGTCACATCAGCATCAGAAGTAGTCAACCGATCCGTCCGACGCCGCCGTCATCAAAGGTACGTGATTTTAGTTTGAGCTAAATACGATTTCCCTTTGCCCCGTTTGGGTCGCAAGACGACTGATTCTTTACGGGCCCAAACACAGGGCGTTGCCTTGCGCTCCCACTCCCATGGCCCCAATAATATAAATAATAATAATATTATAAATAATAATAAATAATAATAATAATAATAATGTTTTTTTTTTTTTGTTGCGGGTGAGGTTGGTGGAAATGCTCATGCACCATCGGCTGGGTCGTCGCCACAGCCGGTGTGTCGGACTCTTACCGACTAAAACCACCGTGCCTCTTTCTTGAAGGTTTTCGTTTTCCTCCCCGGGATTGTTCATGCATTACTTCGGGGGAAACCTTCTCTTCGGCCATCTATGCCATCGTCTGATATATGCAGCCCGCGTCCAGGCCTCCGCTCGTGATATTTTTCGCTGCCGTCATGGCTCTGCGTCAATGTAAGGCTTCTTTTTTCTTTGTTCTTGCTCTACAAATCTTGCTATTACATTCCAGTTGTCTTCTTGTCGCACCATCTTATCTATAATATTCTCCGAATTTATCACCCTAACTTGCATCTCCACAGCGATTCTCTCTGTTTGCCATTTTCGGCAGCAAAAAAAGATGTGGTTTGCATCATCTTCGTCGGCATCTCCAAAGACACATAACGGTTGTGCTTTTTTGCCCATTCGCTACAAGTACTTGCAAAAGTATCCGTGGCCGGATATCATTTGTGTTAAGTAGAAGTTTACTTCACCAAACTATCTTTCTACCCATTTGTTCAGGTCTGGGATTAGTTTTGCGGTCCATCTGCCACGTGTTTCTGACTGCCATCTATCTTGCCAAAGCTGAATGGTCTCTGATCTGGCAATTTCAGGGTTGGTTGGCCTCTGCTCTTCGATTGTTTTCCAGCACTTTTTTCTCTCATAAGCTTGTAGTTCAATGGGAATAGATCCGCTGATTACTAGAACGGCTGCTTCGGACACCGTTCGATATGCGGAAGAAACGCTAAGTGCTGCTGTTCGTTGGATTTTCGCGTATATTTTTCTTTGGCTTTCTGCTTTTAATGCTTCCGCCTATATTTCACATCCGTATGAGAGGATTGAGTTTACGACTGTCATTAGTAGTTTCCGCTTTTGTTGAGAAGGACCACCTACATTTGCCATAAGTCTGCCCAGTTGTGCCGTTATTTTCCCAGATTTAAATGCTGCTTGTTGAAGTTGTGACGAGAATGTCAATTTACTATCCAGTCTGACACCTAGATGTTTAATCGCCCTCTCTGTCTTGATTGTTTGCTCGTTTCATCTCATCTCAATTTCTAACGGAATACATCAATTTGTTAGAATCACTAGTTCCGTTTTCTTCTTTGCCAGTGTAAGGCCATGACTGTCAAGCCAGTTTTGCGTTTGAACCATGACGACATTGAGCTTTCTTTGTGCTTCTTCTGTATTTCGCGCGGTAATTACGGCGGCAATGTCATCTGCAAATGCGACCAAATGCGTATTTTCAGGCATTTCAACTTCTAGGATATCATCGTAGTTTATATTCCACAAGTCTGGACCTAAGATTGAGGCTTGGGCGGCACCAGATGTGACGTCCTTACTCTTTTGGCCTTCTTTGGTGTAGAAGACGAGCTTGCGGTCACTCAGGTAGCTCTGAAGTGTATTCACCAGGTATTTCGGTGCTCTGAATTTGTTTTTAGCGGCATTGATGATGTCTGCCCAGCGTACGCTGTTGAACGCGTTTCGAACGTCTAATGTTGCCAAAAGCACTATCTGCCGCGAGAAGTGGTTTCCACTTTGAGCACTCTCTACACTGGTAACTACCTCTTGTATAGCTCCAAGGGTGGATCTTCCAGGCCTGAAGCCATGCTGCCTTGGGGAAAGCCCTCCCATGTTGGTTATTGCTGCGTTGAGTCGAGCTTTAAGCATCCTCTCAAAGAGTTTACCCGCTGTGTTAAGCATACAAAGGGGTCGGTACGCTTCCGCTCTTTGCGGATCCCGGTTTCGGTTTCGGTTCGGGAACCGGTTTCCAAAAAAACAAAATATCGGTTTCGGTTTTATTTCGGTTAGGAAAATAAACCGGTTTAAATCGGTTACGGTTACGGTTTCGGTTCCGGGTGCACACCCCGATTAAAACATATCAAAAACTAATACAATATTCTTTATACTAGGCTCGTTTAAAAGGTAATTTTGAACATTTTTCGAATATGCATACCGAACTTTCTCATTCTCGTTCCTACGGCATCTATATTATAGATTGAAGTTCGTGATGTATTTTTCTTTAATTTAAGTCTAATTTTGTATGGGGACCCCCCTAAGGAGGGGAGATAGATGGTGTATGTTTGAAGAAAATGTTTGGGGCAAAAAAATAATGGGGGTCGGTCAAACATATCATCCCTCCAGGACGGGTTTGACTGTAGTGTTTACATGACCACTTGATTCGTATTTAGTCGACACGTTTAAGACCATACAATACTACAAGCGACACTTCCCAAAATCACTAATACGGGTGAGGGGAGCTTGTACAAACCGACTTTGCCCATTCACAATCTGACTTTGCCCACAGTTAACACATTCACATAAAATAAACTGACTTTCACCACGATTTGTGTACATATGAACTCACACATCGACATTACAATCTGACTTTCAACACAGCAGAGCTTATTACCCTCTAGGAAGCGTGAGGTATATTGCCCGGATGCAACTAGTACTTTCACCAAAACTAAAGAACTAGTGCAAAGGGGGGGTAGAGCTTCGTATAAAGCTCCGACTAGTATTGCATGGAAAAGTGGTTTTTCGTGTCAGTAATAAGAGTTGCCATTGTATAGTTGTTGCAAAGAGCGTTGGTGCTCCGAAATCAAAAATAAAATCTTTCTTTATATATTACAAATATTTTTGTAAATAAAACAAACACGAAAAATAATTCGGTGTCTTTTAAATATTGCGTATTGGAGGCTAAAAAATTTTAGAACAAAAATAACCAAAAAACCACAGAATATGGTCAATAATCGTTCAAAGGAAGTAGTGTTTTACTATACCCAATTTACCCAATTGGTTACCAAATCACTAAAAAAGCATTAGTTCAAGTGTACAATTAGTGATTTTTAGCCCACATGCAATGTTAATTTTGTACAGAGTAATACATAGCCAGGGGTATAAAGAAGAACCGGTGCTGGTGGAATTAGAACTAGAAAGACGCTGCAGCTTAACTACTCATACTTCCTGCAGGGCTGTTGAACTGTTCACCACAGCAGTCGTTGACAAAACTCTATCTTTTTCAGTCGCACTCATGTAAACTGTTCTCTGTCTCTATCGCACCCGCATATTCTTATCATACCTACAAGCAAATTCAAAAAATTTAGAGAGTGTCGCTTGTAGTATTGTATGTTTAAGACTGCATGTCTTTTTTTGCCACCAGTAAAAATCGTGTGCGCAAACAGAGACAGATAGACTTAAGGTTGTCGAGTAAACACGTATCTGGCGGGTCGTGTAAACATTGTATTATTATTATTATTATTATTATTATTATTATTATTATTATTATAATTATTATTATTATTTCATATTATTATTACTATCCCACGCCACTCTCCCCCCCGCATACCGCGCGAGACGGGGTCCATTTACACCGAGCACGACGGCAGGTTGCGACTGCAAGTCGTATCGGCACTTTTATTATTATTATTATTATTATCATTATTTTTATTTATTTTTTTTTTTTTGTTGTTATTTTATATTTTTTTTATTTTATTGAATTTTGCTTTTGAGGTATTTATAACACAGCCACACAAAAAAAAAATATTTTTTCGGGTCTGGAGGTCAGACCATGTTAACCATATGTTTTCGGGGTCGCTGAATCCGAATCCGAGGTCCAAAAAACCCCAGCACGTCAGGGTTCTGACATAACCTCAAAAACTTGATAAAATTTTTCTTTTCCGAGTTCTGGGCTTAGATCATGTTTACCACATGTTTTTGAAGTCACTGAATCCGAATTCGTCGTTCAAAAAATCCCAGCATGTCAGGCATGTCAGGAGCATAAACGTTCGTGTTGTGAAGTAATACCGCCTTTATACTTCGTTTCGAAGAGTCGCCAATCTGAAGCTTTGTAAGAATTCTCTTTTAGCTGATTTATGAGACCCTCGACATCGGTACAAAATACTAAAGATGAATCTTTCTCCTTCGTAAAAAATTTACGGAATTCGAAGTCTCGGTCTCGATAAGTAGAAACTTTTGTTTTAGGTTCTAGAAGATTTTTCTTTTTCAGAAATGAAGCCAAAAGCTCAGAACCATCTTTTGGCAAACTCAAATCTCTAATGATATCATTTAACTCAAACTGCGATACTAATGAAGGAATTGAAGGTACTTTTTCATTTTGCGTGTACTCTGAGTCCCTGATATTGTTGTCGTCGCTCGAAAAATCACTTTCAGCATCTAGTTCTCCGGATTCGATACCTTCAGTAACACGATCAATATTGGATTGGCATTTAACTTGATCAACTATAACAGGAGCCGTCATTGATGGAGCATTGTTATACACAATTTTTTGTTTGTTTTTTATGTTGATGCCTTTAATATCATTTAAGCAAAAGTAACAGTCCTCTGCCCTACTAGGCTTTCTCCAAATTGCTGGAGTGATGAATTTGATGTTCTCTTTATTTTTGTTCGCCTTCCATCGATACAATATCTTTTTGCACATGTTGCAAACGACATGCGGAACCCAGCTATTATGTTGATCCATCTTTGAATTGAACATTTCTTCGTATAAGTTGCAAATATCATCGTCAATCGTTTTTTGCAAAGATGTCACTTCATATTTGGCACAAACGTAACAAAAATTGTCATGATTCCCATGACAATCATGTGATTGCAGAACCTCGCGCCGCTTTCTTGTAGCATTAAATTCCACATTAGCCAAGTCACCAACTAATGTGAAACTGCGGTCGCTTGATGACGACGACTGTGGGCCCGCTTTCTCACCCTGACCAGCCGCCGATACTGAGGATCCGACTCTCTGCATCGTAAAACGCTCGCGTGCGCCTGCCATGACGGCATGAAAGACGTAATCCAGGGACTTAGCCGGATCACAGGCACACTCCGTTGCCCGCCGTCACCGCGAGGAGGTGCCCTGGATGCAGACACACGTCGTAGGTCGGATGAATAAATTTTGCGAGTTTCTTTGCAAATCAAAATCCTGACGTGCTGGAGTTTTTTAGACAACGGATTCGGATTCAGCGACCCCAAAAACATATGGTAAACATGATCTGAGCCCAGAACTCGGAAAAGAAAAATTTTATCAAGTTTTTGAGGTTATGTCGTAACCCTGACATTCTGGAGTTTTTTAGACCTCGGATTCGGATTCGGCGACCCCGAAAACATATAGTAAACATGGTCTGACCTCCGGACTCGAATATAATTTTGTATGAGGTTTTTTGAGGTTATGTCAGAACCCTGACGTGCTGGGGTTTTTTGGACCTCGGATTCGGATTCAGCGACCCCGAAAACATATAGTAAACATGGTCTGACCTCCAGATCCGAAAAAATATTTTTTTTTGTGTGGCTGTGTAATTGGAGAAACCTCCGTGTTATATTGCATGTTTTTAAAATTGTTGCTTTCTGGATGTTGGTGTGTATGTTTCTCTGTAGCTGTAGTTCGTCTATTGCTTTAATAAAATTCTTCGTTGTAATTCCTGTCACGGATATTACAATTGGTATTACCGTTACTTTATTTTGTCTCCATATTTCTTTTATTTCTTCAGCAAGGGGAATGTATTTCGTTATTTTTTCGTATTCCTTTTCTGTTATGTTAGCATCATTTGGTATGGCGATGTCTATGAGGAATGTGGTCCTGTCTGTTTAATTTATCATAGTGTGTATGGTGTGTATGTTCCTGTAGCTGTAGTTCGTCTATTGCTTTAATAAAATTCTTCGTTGTAATTCCTGTCACGGATATTACAATTGGTATTACCGTTACTTTATTTTGTCTCCATATTTCTTTTATTTCTTCAGCAAGGGGAATGTATTTCGTTATTTTTTCGTGTTCCTTTTCTGTTATGTTAGCATCATTTGGTATGGCGATGTCTATGAGGAATGTGGTCCTGTCTGTTTTATTTATCATAGTGATGTCGGGTCTGTTCTTTCCTATTCTTCTATCTGTTTGAATTTCCATGTCCCAATATATTTTTATATTTCGGGTTTCTAATATATTCTCTGGTTTATATTGGTAGTAAGGTGCTTCTTGTTGTAAAAGTTTGTGTTTTATTGCCAATTCTTGGTGTATGATTCCTGCTACTATGTTATGTCTCTCGGTATATTCCATTCCTGCGAGTAGTCTGTATCCTCCCACTATATTTTCTATGGTTTCCCGGTATTGATGGCATCGCCTGCATGTATTAGTTTCCATTTGTTCTTTTAAAATATGCTTCCTGTAGTTTCTCGTGGCTATAACACAGTCATGTATTGCCATTATGAAGCCTTCTGTTTCTAGATAGATAACACCCATTTTTAGCCACTTATATGATAATGATTTGTCTATGTTTTAGTTAAGCATTATATTGAAGTGTCTTCCGTGTAGTTGTTTGCTGGCCCATGACTCTTTTTTCTGTTGTATTGCGTTTCTGATTATGTTATTATCTATAATTATTGTGTTGTCTTTCAAGTTTAGAGGTGTGTAATTTGTGTCAGCTTGGGTTATTGCTTGGTGAAGTGGATGGTTCTTATTGTAGAAATATTTTCTTAGATTATTTATTTGGTTTCTGTGCAGGACTTCAAAGTCTAGTAGGCCTCTTCCGCCTTCTGGTCTACTAATAGTCATTCTTTCACTGCAACTTTTTGGGTGGTGTTTTCTGTATTTGGTTAGCATTGTTCTATTTGTTCTATTTAGGCTTTCAATCTCTGTCTGTGTCCACTTGATAATTCCAAAAGAATATGCGATAATCGGTATTGCATATGTGTTTATTGCTTTAGTCATGTTTCTGGAGGTGAGTTTTGATTTGGCTATGTTTCTTTATCTTGTTTTATACTCTGAAGTAGGTTTGTTCTTTATAGTTTTGTACATCATGGTTGTGTTCTGTTCAAATCCTAAATATTTGTATGTTTCCTGTATATCTAAATTTCCCATGACCTCTGTATTAAGGGTAATTTCCTGGTGTTCTGATTTATGTTTGTCTTTCTCTATATGTAGTAACTTGCATTTGTCAATTCCAAATTGCATGCATATATAGTTAGTGAACTCTTCAACTGTTTTTATCAATTTTTGCATCTGCTCCTTGTTTTTTGCGTATAATTTAATGTCGTCCATGTAAAGGAGATGGTTTATTTTATGTTGGTCGTTATTATAATAGTTGATTTTAAATCCTTCTTCTGATCTATTTAGCGTGTTTGATAGTGGGTTAAGACATAGGCAGAACCATAGGGCACTTAGTGAGTCTCCTTGGAATATGCTTTTTTAATTGGGATTTCTGGTGTAGTCATTTGCTGAGTATTACTTTTTAGTTCTATTGCAGTGGTCCATTTTTGCATTGTTGTTTTGATGAAGTTTTGTATTTTTGGGTCTATTTTGTATATGTCAAGTATTTCTCTTATCCAGCTGTGATGTTGTTCTGGGTTAAGTGCTGGTCAATCTTTTTGGTGAGTAATGATGAAATAATTTTGTATAGAGTTGGTAGGCAGATAATGGGTCTGTAATTTGCTGGGTTCATTGTGTCATTGTTTTTTGGTTTGATGTATGTTTTTCCTTTCATCAGGAATGTTGGTGTTTTCTCTGGGTCTTGAATAATTACGTTTATTTGTGCGATGAGATGCCGGTGGATAGATGTAAATTTTTTGTGCCAGAAGTAGTGAATATGGTCGTTTCCAGGTGCTTTCCAGTTTTGAATTTTCTGCATTACGTTTCGAAACTCTTCTGTGGAAATAATGTGGTCTCTTTGTTCTGGAACGCTTCCGTGTTGTTCTTTTTCTTTTTGTATCCACTCATTATTTGTGTTGTTTTTTGGTGTTTCTGTCCATATACTACTCCAGAATGTTGTTATTGCTTCAATTGTTGGTGGGATTATTTCGGTCTCGTGTTCCTGCATATACTGCGAGTCTTTGTTTAAGTAGGTCAAGAATTTCGATTGCGGGTTTTTGATATTCGTTTAGTACTGGTGTAACATGTTTTAGTATATTGCGTGATTGATTTCCTCTTGTGTATTGAGTAAGTCTCCCTATTATTTTTCGCAATTTTTCTATTTTAAACTCTAGGCGTCTTTGCCATTGTGGTTTGATTATTCTTCTTGGATTTTGTGGTGTAAAGTTTATTTCTTGTCTATTTATTATTATTATTATTTTATTATTATTATTATTATTATTATAATTATTATTTTTATTATTATTATTATTATTATTATCCCACGCCACTCTCCCCCCCGCATACCGCGCGAGACGGGGTCCATTTACACCGAGCACGACGGCAGGTATAGACTGCAAGTCGTATCGGCACTTTTAATTTTATTTTTAGTTATGGTTTTGGTCCGTCATTATTATTATGGTCACTTCTGTCCGCTTTCCGTCAAGTCTGCTATTATGGTTGTGATCTTTCCGTCATTTTAGATTAAGGAAGCTTCTAACAATGTTGGTCGTCTTTAATATCACTGCCTTTTGTATTTCAGTGTGATATTGCTTTCTTATTCCTATTTCATCCAAATTTTTAATGAATGTTTTGTGCAGTATTCCTGTTGCTGACACCACAAACGGTATAGTTTTGACTATGTTCTGACTCCATATCCTTTTAATCTCTTCACATAAGGGCAGATATTTCTCAATTTTTTCAATATACTTTCTGTGTATATTTGAATCACTTGGGACTGATATTTCCAGGAAATATGTATTCCTCTTTCCTTTGTCCTGTATCACTATATCTGGCCGATTGTTTGTTATTTCTCTGGCTGTAAATATTGGTCTGTTCCAATAAATCAGATAGTTTTCATCTTCCATTACACTCCCTGGTGTATATTTATAGTATGAATCTACTATATTAGTCATCATTCGTGTCTGAACCAGCTCTCGGTGGATTATCCTTCCTACAAGATCATGTCTCTCCGTGTATTGTGTTCCTGTTATAATCGGGCAGCCATTAGTTATATGTTCAATTGTTTCTTTATATGTATTACATTTGCGACATAGATCAGATGTAACATTCCGATCCTTTATTATATATTTCAGGTAATTCCTAGTACATATGACTTGGTCTTGTTTGGCTACCATGAACCCTTCTGTCTCTGGTTGTAAAAGCCCTTTCTTAAGCCATGAGTTGGAGTTAGATGTATCTATGTTCTCGTCTTGTAGTAGGTTTGGGTATTTACCATGTAGCTGTTTTTGCATCCACTCTGTTCTTTTTTGTTGATTTGTCTTGTACGAATATGTCGTACTATTATCCGCTAGGTTCAATGGTGAGTGCTTTTTATCAGCTTTAACTATTGCATTGTGGAGTGGTGAGCTTTGATCATAGAAATATATTCTGAGATTGTTCTTTTGTTTTGAATGTAGTTGTTTTATGTCAACTAATCCTCTTCCCCCTTCTTTTCGTGGGATGGTCATTCTTTCTTTGCACGCATTTGGGTGATGCATACGGTGCTTGGTCATCTGGGCACGTGTCATTATTTCAATATTGTCAAGATCTGTTTCGGACCATTTAATTACTCCAAATGAATATGTCAATATGGGGATCGCATACGTGTTAATGGCCTTTGTTAAGTTTTTCGAGTTTGGGTATGTTTTTAGTATTGCTATCAAGCGCGTCCTATACTCTCTTATAAATTGTCTCTATATTGTTGTGTGGTCTATTCGAGTACTCTGTTGTAGTCCTAAGTATTTGTACGTCTCCCCTTTTTCTAAGTTAGTTAAAATATCTCCGTTAAGTTCAAAGTTTTCTTGGTCTGTCCATTTCCGTTTATAATGTGTTGCGTCCTACACTTTTCAATCCCAAACTCCATTCTTGTGTCAGTTGTTACTTTCTCCACCATTTTAAGTAAACTCTGTAATTGTTCTTTAGTTCCTGCGTATAGTTTTATATCATCCATATAAAGAAGGTGGTTGATTTTGTGTAGTGTCTGCCTGTTATCTTTTATAGAGTAGCCATGTTCCGAACTCCTTAGCGCATTTGACAGTGGGTTAATGGCAACGCAGAACCATAGTGCACTCATGGAGTCTCCCTGAAAGTTCCTCTTTTTATTTGTATGCTTTCCGATCTAATAGTATCATTCCTTGTCGCAAGCAGTATTGACGTTTTCCAGTGTTTCTTATTTTTTCCAGAAAAGTTCTTATTTTAGGATGTATCTTTACATGTGTAATATTTCTATTAGCCATGAATTGGGGACCATATCAAAAGCTTTTTTATAGTCGATATAGCATGTGTGTAGATTTCTCTTTTGTGTCGTCACTTGTTTCATTATAACGGTGTCTATTATAAGCTGCTTTTGCACCCTCTGCTCAGTTTTTTACAGCCTTTCTGCTCCTCTGTCAATATATTATTGTTTGTTGCATGCTTGTATATTTTGTTAGCTATAGCTGCAGAAATTATTTTATAGAGTGTCGGGAGACATGTGATAGGTCTATAGTTTGCTGGATTTTTCGTTTCGGAGTTCTTGGGCTTGACAAATGTTATTCCTTCCATTAAAAATGGGGGCATTTGTTCGGGGTTATTAATTGCTTCATTGATAAGACGAGTTTACTTCGTATGCGTTGACGTTAGGGTTTTGTACCAGAAATTTTGGATTCCATCTGGCCCGGGGCACTTCCAGTTATGAAGCTTTTTTATTATTTCCGATAAATTTTCAATTGTTATTGAGTACTCTTCTTGTTGTTGTATGCCTATCTATCTAATTTTTTCTTCGCTGATCCATGAGCTACTCTTTTCATGCTCAACTGGGATTCCCCATATACCTTTCCAAAATTCAGTTATTTCTTCTTTCGTTGGCGGTTCTATATCTATCTCGTCTTGTGTCAATTGTTTGTAGAACAGTTTCTGGTTTTTGGTAAATGTATTGTTGTCCCTTTTCCGCTGCATTGCTTCTTTAAATCGCCTTAGTCTTGCGGAATATGCTTTTAATTTTTGCTTGCACGTATCCGTCACTTCACTAATATTTCCGGGCACTGATTGCCTTATCTTCGCTATGTGTTTAGTAATACTTTTACTTCTGTTTCCTTTGTTGTATTGCGTTAGTCTTCCCATATGTTTTCTTAGCAAATTTATTTTATTTTCGAGTCTGATTTGCCATTTTGGTTTGGTCTTCCTATTCGGTGCCTTATCTGTCTTTGCATTTGGTGCTTTCTGTCCATTTAGAACAATTATGGTGTATGCAGCTACATAGAAAATCGTATGAAGGTCTTGCAGATTGCTCGTTGTCTCTATATAATAGGGAATAATTTGGTCATTGAAAAGTTGGAGCAGCGCAGTAGTTCCTGAATAAAATATTAGTTTGGGGATCTGTGGTCGTCTAGTTGCAGGTATTCCATTCCATCTTGTGATATTTTCTTCTATTGCATCCTTGGCTCTGCTTATGTTAGTCTCTTCATAATTGCTATTAGAGCTCACGTTTTCTATTCCTGCGCTCCTTGGTTGTGATGCTTCTATATTCCTCTCCCCGTGTCCTCTCGTATTACTCTCTTCATGATTGTTATAAGAAAAAACGTTTTCTTTTCCTCCACTCCTTGGTTGTGATGCTTCAATATTTTCTCGTTCCCTCTGCTCACTGTACTCTGCAACTTGAGCAAGTGTTGTTGTGTGCTCTATATGAGTTGCTGACTGTAATTGTTGTGCTACATATTCTTTTATATTTTGTATTTCGATGTCAGATAGTGTTTTTCTATTGATTATACTACGTTTTTGTCCAATAAGTTGTTGTACAGATATTCTGTCTGTGTATCGTGGAAATTTTTGTAAAAATAGTCTGTGAAAGTCATTTCCATACCCTGTTTTTCTTCGTTCCAGTTCTGTGCTTAAGTAGTAGCAGCGTATAACTTCTACATTCATATCGTGTTTCCATGCTATACGCTGCCTTGGCAGGCCTCTCCTCGTGGTTGCCGATTGGTTCAGCAAAACACTTTGGCGAGGTGGGATTGATTGTCCAATTTCATTTTCCGGGTCGGTATCGTGATCGGGCTGGCTATTCCCGCGTCGTCCCCGATCATGGCGACGCTCGTCCGAGGCTAGTTCAGATTGTGACATAACCATTTTTCTCGTTGGTAGGGGGTTAGCCTGTACAACGGTTGACTCGGGTACGCGGGGTTGTCGTGCCCCAACACTTCGATTTAGAAGTGCCCTGCGGTTTGGTTTAAAGTTTTCCTTCTTGAATTTGCCTTTCTTATGGCATCTTTTCAGAGGGTTTAATTTCAAGCTGTTGCCTCCTACTTCCTGGGACGCATGTAATGTTTGTCTGCCATCCAGGGCACAATTGAGTTTTGGTCCACGGGTGGTATTTTATTTCCCACCTACCCTGCGCTTATCACACAGAGCGTTCCCCGATCCGCCACCTGGGGACGCGCCCGATGGGGGAATCTTTAGCCCCACACGGGTTATTATTATTATTATTATTTTTATTATTATTTTTATTATTTATTTTTATTTTTATTTTTATTACTATTTTTATTTTTATTATTATTATTATTTTTATTTCATCTTCCCACAGCCCTTGGGCTGGTTTTTCGCATATTCCGGGTTTTTACCAAAGGAAATATGTTTCTCTCTCTCTCTCTCTCTCTCTCTCTCTTGTTTACCTAGTTCCAGGTTCCCCTCACTATATTTGCCGCGGATAGTATTACTGCTTTTTGCATTTGTTCTATGATATTTAGTGATAAATTTAGCTCTTCTATTGCTTTTACTGTTGTTTTTGGTACTAGTCCTGTCGAGCTTATTATTATCGGTATTATTCTTACTGTGTTTATATTTTGTGTGTTTTTGATGTATTGTGCTAGTTGTTGGTACTTAACAATTTTAGTATTGTATGCTTCTTTTAAATTATTGTTTAATGGTACTGCAAAATCAATGATTTGGGCTATTTTGATTTGGCTGTTTATTATAACCATATCTGGTCTGTTAGCAACTATTGTTTCTTGAATGTTGTTTGTAAGAATCGTTCTATCCCAGTATATTGTTATCTGCTCTGTTGTTATGACTGGTTGTGGTTGATATTTAAAATAGTAGGTTTGGTTGTGGCCTATCTTTAATAATTTTAGTAAATTCATATGCACTATTTTTCCCATATTATCGTGGCGTTGTTTGTATTTCGTGTTTGCCATCGTTGTGCAACCGTTGATGATATGCGCTATCGTCTCTGGGGCATTACCACATTATCTGCAACTGTCGTTTGTTATTTTTGGGGTTTTTAGAATGTATTTTGCGTAGTTCTTTGTGTTGATTATTCCGTCCTGTATTGCTAACATGAATCCCTCTGTTTCTGGGTAGATTTTTCCACTAATTAGCCACTTTTTTGTATATTGTGTATCTATATGTTCTTGGTCTACCTCGTTCGGATGGCTTCCATTTATTGCCTTGGATTTCCATGCTGTAACTAAGTTGTTTATTGTTTCTGGGATTGACTCTCGCTGGTTCCCTAGATTGAGTGGTGTAAGATTGTCGTCTGCTTCTACTACGTTTCTATAGAGTGTGGATATTCGCGCTATTTCATGGAAATATTTTTGCAGTTTAGATATCTGTTTCTGGTGTAGTAATTGTATTTTCTTGATGCCTCTTCCACCTAACCTTCATGGAATATTTATTCGTTCTATTGCCGCTTTCGGATGGTGGTATTTAAATGTTGTTAGTGTGTTCCTTATGGTTCTGTCAAGTCCTTGAATTTCCGTGTCCGACCAGTTTATAATACCGAATGAGTATGTGAGATATGATATAGCGTATGTATTTATTGCTTTGGTTATATTTCTACTGTTAAGTCTCTTTTTGCATATTTGGTTTATTCTTTGTTTGAATTGTTTTGTTATTGCCTTTTGCTCAGTGTGGTCTATTTTTATGTGCTGCCAGAACCCCAAGTATTTGTAGCACTCGTTTGCTTGTAGTGGTGTTATTTGTTCATTGTGTGTTGTTGTGTACGTTTCCGTGTTCGTGTGTTATCTTTTCTCAATGTTTTGAGTTCTGCATTTTTCTATACCTAAACGCATCCTTATGTCCTCCGAGAAAGTTTCTATTATTTTTAGTAGTTTTGACAAGTTTTCTTTTGTGTTGGCGTAGATTTTTAGGTCGTCCATATAGAAACAGTGTGTTACTTTACTGTGCTCTGTAGGGTCTAGCTTGTATCCGTACTTGCTTTTTCTGAGGAGCATCGATAGTGAATTTGGGGCTAGGCAAAATAGGAGTGGACTTAAAGAGTCCCCCTGGTAGATTCCGCATCTTATTCCTATCGGGCTTGAGTTGTTGCTTTTGTTTTTATTTGTGGTTAGTTTGAGGGTGGTTTTCCACGAACCCATTAATTCTCGGATGCAGTTTATAACCCTTGGGTTGATTTTGTATATTTTTAGAATTTCGAGTATCCATGAGTGTGGCACAGAGTCAAATGCCTTCTGATAGTCTGTGAAGGCGGCGTAGAGATGTCTTCTGTTTTTTATTGCCTGCTTTGTTACGATCCTGTCAATTATCAGTTGATCCTTGCATCCCTTCGTTCCCTTTCTGCACCCTTTTTGTTCCTCGGCCATTATGTTGTTGTCCTTGCAGTGACTGGTAATTTTTATTGCTAGGTATGATGTTAAGAGCTTGTATCCTGTGTTTAGACAGGTTATTGGTCTGAATTGCGATGGTCTATCTGGGTTTTCAGTTTTTGGCTTAAGGTATGTTATACCTTTTGGGAGCGTTTTTGGTATCGTATTTGGGTTATTTAAGAAGCTATTGAATGTTTTGAGGAGTGGTGCGTGTAGTGCGGAAAGATATTTGTAGTAGAAGTTGTGTATTTTATCTGTTCCTGGTTGCTTCCAGTTGTGTAGTTTTGTTAGAGCTTTTTGAAATGTGTCTGCGGTTATTGTATTTTCTGTCATTGGTTGTATACTACATGTTTCTTGTTGTAATGCTGCTTTCCATATGGGGTTTGTGTTATGTGTTGTTTCTTTCATAACTTTTTCGGAATCTCCGTAGTTTATCTGCAATTTTTAGGAGTTTTTGCTTTGCTGTGTCAAGTATCTGGTCTATTGTGGCGTTGGGCGCTTTATGCTGTGTATGTATCATATGCTTTCGTTTTGCCTTATTTATCTTATTTTGTTTTCTCCTGCTAGTTTTGTTATTTTTATATTCTGTCAGTATGCCTATATCCTTTCTGAGTTCTTCTATTTTTCTCTCTAGTCTGATTTGCCATTGGGGCTTTACGTTCCGTGAATTGTTGTCATGGTTGTGAGTTTGTCTGTGGTTATTGTTTTGTACTCTTTCATTTCTTTGAAGTTGAGTGTTTAAAGGTCGATTTTGATTGAGGTTATTTTGGGCTATATAACTAGTTGGCTGATTGTGGTGGGATCTATTTAAATTATTTTTATTATTCTTATTATTACTTTTATTATTATTTTATTATTATTTTATTATTATTATTATTATTATTATTATTATTATTATTATTATTATTATTATTATTATTATTATTATTATTATTATTATTATTATTATTGTTATTGAATTTCTCATCACAGTCTGACAATTGGTATTTACGCATTCCGGGTCATTATGACCAAAGGAATTGCGCTCTGTTGGGGTGCAATCCAAGTTTTGCACCCTTAATTTAGGAAGTCCCTCACGATGTTTGCGGAACATAGAAGTACGCAGTCGATCCTGCGACAATTTTTTTTTCTTTGCAATAAGTTACGAATTTTTTTGGCTAGCAAACAACTTCATAGGAGGAGGAGGAGGTGAAGTTGTTATGGGCAAATTTTTTTTTTTAAACAGCAGCCAGCTGAAAAGGGAGAAATATGAACATACATAACAGGTTGGCTGATAAGTCCCCGGTCTAACAAAGAAAAACACATTTGTTTGTCAAAATTCGTTTTTATTATTCAACATAGTTCCCTTCAAGAGCGATACAACGATTATAACGACCTTCCAATTTTTTGATACCATTTTGGTAGTACTCCTTCGGTTTTGCCTCAAAATAGGCCTCAGTTTCGGCGATCACCTCTTCATTGCAGCCAAATTTTTTCCCTGCGAGCATCCTTTTGAGGTCTGAGAACAAGAAAAAGTCGCTGGGGGCCAGATCTGGAGAATACGGTGGGTGGGGAAGCAATTCGAAGCCTAATTCATGAATTTTTGCCATCGTTCCTTGTGGCACGGTGCGTTGTCTTGGTGGAACAACACTTTTTTCTTCTTCATATGGGGCCGCTTTGCCGCGATTTCGACCTTCAAACGCTCCAATAACGACATATAATAGTCACTGTTGCTGGTTTTTCCCTTCTCAAGATAATCGATAAAAATTATTCCATGCCCATCCCAAAAAACAGAGGCCATTACTTTGCCAGCGGACTTTTGAGTCTTTCCACGCTTCGGAGACGGTTCACCGATCGCTGTCCACTCAGCCGACTGTCGATTGGACTCAGGAGTGTAGTGATAGAGCCATGTTTCATCCATTGTCACATATCGACGCAAAAACTCGGGTGTATTGCGAGTTAACAGCTGCAAACACCGCTCAGAATCATCAACACGTTGTTGTTTTTGGTCAAATGTGAGCTCGCGCGGCACCCATTTTGCACAGAGCTTTTTCATATCCAAATATTGATGAATGATATGACCAACACGTTCCTTTGATATCTTTAAGGCCTCTGCTATCTCGATCAACTTCATTTTACGGTCATTCAAAATCATTTTGTGAATTTTTTTGATGTTTTCGTCGGTAACCACCTCTTTCGGGCGTCCACTGCGTTCACCGTCCTCCGTGCTCATTTCACCACGCTTGAATTTTGCATACCAATCAATTATTGTTGATTTTCCTGGGGCAGAGTCCGGAAACTCATTATCAAGCCAAGTTTTTGCTTCCACTGTCTTTTTCCCTTCAGAAAACAGTATTTTATCAAAACACGAAATTCCTTTTTTTCCATTTTTTCCACAAGAACAAAAGTTGCTTCACAAAAGACGCTCTATCTCACAAACTAATTGACTTACAGACGTCAAATTTTGACACGAATCATTTGAAGGTTGCCACTATATAAAAATAATATACATTTAATACTAGCGACGCCATCTTTGTGTCAGACCGGGGACTTATCAGCCAACCTGTTACATACATATAGTCGCGCAAACGGTGCGGCTGAACGTGCGAACATAGCTTAAAGAAGGAAATAAAACAATTTAGAGCTTAGATCAGCCCTGTTTATCATTCACTTACCTTTGAGGATGGAGTTCCATTTTTATACCCAGCGTAAGCGGGGTATATTAGTTTTGTGCAAATCTTGTAACAGGGAGAATTAAGCTCCGGAGATATAGAAAAATATATATAGAAATGATCAGGATCAAAAACTGAATCGATTTAGACATGTCCGTCTGTCCGTCTGTCCGTCTGTCCGTCCGTCCGTGGTCGGATCTCCTCCGAAACGGCTGGACCAATCAAGTCGAAATTTGGCACACAGGTATATCGGGATCCGAGTATGATCCTAAGTAAAAATGGGAGACATCCGCCCACTGCCACGCCCCCAAATGAATTTATTGTGTTTTCAATAAAATGCTTGTAACTTGCGAACCATTCAACACATTCCATTGATATTTGGTGTGCTGGTAAACTACGAAAAGGGACATTTTTTGGCAAAAAATGGACACCGCCCTCCTCGAGCCACGCCCACAAATAAGCCCAAAAATAAGGTCTTATCGTAACTTCCGAAGTAAACGGCGTAGAAGCTTCAAATTCGCAGCATAGGTTGAACAAGGCAAATGAAAGGTGTAGGAACAAAAATTTATGTAGCCCGCCCACTGCCACGCCCACAAATAGAGAATTTTCATAACTTCCGAAGTAAAAGGCGTAGAAGCTTCAAATTCGCAACATAGGTTCACCAAGGCGAATGAATGGTGTGGGAAAAAATTTTATGCGGCCCGCCCACTGCCACGCCCACAAATGAAGATTTTTCGTAACTTCCGAAGTAAAAGGCGTAGAAGCTTCGAATTCGCAACATAGGTTCACCAAGGCGAATGAAAGGTGTACGAAAAATTTTTTTTTGTCCCGCCCACTGCCACGCCCACAAATAAAGGCGTAGAAGCTTCAAATTCGCAACATAGGTTCACCAAGGCGAATGAAAGGTGTAGGGAAATAATTTATGTTGCCCTCCCACTGCCACGCCCACAAATAGAGAAGCAAAACATAGTGCGCTCATAATGTCGGGACGCTGGGTATTTCAAAGTCGGGCTTGACCGACTTTAGCTTTCTTACTTGTTATTATAGGTTCAGGTAATGATTTATTTATTTATCTTGATATTTTATGTTATAGAAGGGTTTTTATTTATTTATATTTCTATTTATTTATTCCACTACAGAAATGTGCTGTACACAATTTGTCTTTTCTAGGTAAATGTCATTTTCAATTCTTTCCTTTGACATTCTCTCTCTCTCTCTCTCTCTCTCTCGATCTTCGAAAGTTTTGCATTCTCTCTGCGAAAGCTTTCGAAGATAAGGAAGGGGAACACGGAAAGTAACACATGCAAAGAGTAGATGTTTTCAGGATGATATAACATAATATAAATTAGAAAAACTATAAGCAGCGGCAGACAATGACCTATTTATTAGCCAAATGAACAAACAGCTGATTAGAAGTAAACTACTGCGAGGGCGCCTCAAGAAGTGTGAAAAGCCATCGCAGTGGAAATTGGAGCAAGAACAAGAGAAAGATCGAAAGGTTTAGATCGTTGCTTTTGAACATTTACCCACGCTTATACTGATACCATTCAACAGCCAAGTAAAAGCGTAAAGCCATACCTCTGTGTATTTTGTGTCTTGGGCATGGCTATCAATGTATGAACCCGAATGTATTGAGATGTAATTGTAAGCAACACCAAAAAAATCGGTGTTATGATTTTCGCGGGAGTTGCACTGATTCGTTATGTCTAAGGGGGGCGTTCGGGGAAATGAGGTGGCAATGACTGAAAGCTTTTGGCCTGATTATTATAAAAAAAGGATGTAAATAAATAATAAAAACCCTTCTATCACCTAAAATATCAAGATAAAATGCTCAATCGTTGGGGGGTGTTGGGCCTCAGGCAGGGAGGCACTCTTCTTATATATTTTTTAAGTTTGATTGACGTCTTTGAAATTTGTATTAGTCCTTAGATGTGTTGAGAAGTTATGAATTGTTAACTTTTTCTCAATTTATTGTGTATTTATTTGGTTTACATAACCACAAGCCGTTTAAGCACTTGTAGGTGCTAGTACCCCGTTTCCAAATAATTAATTTGTCAACGTTTGGAGTTTTTTTCTGGGTGGTTGGTGTTTTTTTTTTTTTGTTATGTTTTTCCAATAAAAAAAAAATTTTTTTTTTCGTTGTCAATCAAAATTAAATTTTTTTTTAGTAAGATTTGAGCAAAATATTTAAGCTTGAAAGTTTTATATAAAATTATTTTTCGACAGTTATTTAAAAAAAATGAAAATTTTTTTTTCGCACTTTGTCTGTTTCTTCTTCTTCTTCTTTTTACGCATTTTCACCTTTTTCACTTTCACATTTTTATTTTTAATAATTTTTTCGCGCAAGGGTTCGCGTATGGCCAAGGATTGCCATGTAATTAAATAACTCTTTTTTTATAATGATTCGAATTTATTTATATTTTATTAAGCAATAGGCTGTATACAGCATAAGCCAGTATCAACATCTATTGCTTTGAGAGTTAAAACTTAATTAATTCTATCTTAGAAAGTAACATCGTATTTATACAATTCGGACAAAGGGAGTAAGTTCGCATGCTTAGCATATTTCTAATCTTTGGACTTTGAAATTGAGGGTTCAAGTTAAGGAATGCATTTGTTCCAATTTAATTCAATAGAAAAGTTGTGACTCATGTCAAATGCATTCTAACACGTGCTTGAGTTTCTATGATTTCTGTGGGCCGAGTTGTATGACTCAATCATTCTTTATTTACCGCAAATGGAATGTAATAAATGTGCATGCATTGTTACAGTTTCTTTCAAGGTACTTGAACTCACAACACCATGATTCAAAAGTCCATTACACGCCAATTCATTTTTACAAATCAGTCAATTTAAATCAACCAGTACTTTGCAATGGCACCAGACTTTCAGTGAAGAAGCTGATGGCTAACGTTATTTAGGCGACGATTTTAAAAGGAAACTTCAAGGGAGAGGAGGTTTTGATTCCTCGAATTCCGATGATCCCGTCAGATTTGCCATTTCAGTTTAAGAGACTTCAATTTCCAGACCGTTTGGCGTTCGCAATGACGATAAATTATTCTCAAGAACAGTATTTGGTGGTTTGTGGCATAATTTTGGAATTTCCATGCTTCTCACATGGCCAGCTTTATGTCGCATTTTCTCGTGTGGGCAAACCATCGTCATTATTCGTTTATGCGCCAGACAACAAAACTAAGAATATTGTTTATCAAAAGGCATTGCAATGAGTGTTGCGATTCAATACGATATAGTAAGTATGTTAATATAAAATTCAACAAGGATCGAAACGTAGCTCATTCTGTGCACATAATAGAGGAAAATGAAATAAATTTTCATATGTTCCGTATATTATAGATCACGCTTTTTAACAGACATACACCGCGTAAAATTTCAACACTGAAGCAAAACAATCAATTAAGGGCAGGACAACGTCCTCTGTGTCAACTTTCTTTTTAATTCAATTTCAGTTCGAGACGTAGAAACGCACGCCGGGTCAGCTAGTTCTATATAAAATTCGACAATGAGAATTTCCGCCAACTTTTCGGGCCATATACCTCATTCTGTGTCGCCCGACTTTAACTTGTAACTGGTTTATTGCCGCTGCTATTGTTAAATATTCTCTCAATAACGCATTTTAAATATTGATAAAAGATCATGTGATAACATCTTTTTGCTCATCTCATTTCCTTATTTCAGGCACTATGGGAATACACACGGAAAATCGAATATCTTGACATCAATTGACTTAACATCATTCATGTACCATGTGGCAAAGGGGATGGATTATCTTTCATCGCAAGGGGTAAGCAAAAAATATCTTACTTAGACTTCGAGACGGCTTTCTGTAATTTTTTATTTATCAAATTAATTAGTTCTATACTATGTTGTATGTATATCTGAAGTAGTGTCGGCCAAATTTCGATTACCCAAGCACATGTGCGTGGAAGATAAATTTCTGCCGGCGCAGCAGTCGCAGACGTAAAGCGTATACCGATACCGATGCGTGCAAAAAACGGTTGGCTGCGTTCGTCTGTGTACAAAACAAATTTCATCAATGCAAATCACCGTAACTCACAGCTAAGTCGACAGCGCATTCAAACAGTAATGAATTTTTACCGATAGGTCTGGCCATCACTGATCCAAAGACTTTTCTTAGTACTTGTTGTACTGTCCATTAGAGTGTCCCTAATTTTTTTTTCCAATTCGGCAACGCAAACCCCCTCATTTTTTACTACTACCATGATATACTTACATGAAAATTTTCGTAATTAGTCAATATGCAAATAATTACACTGTGCAAGTCGAAAATAGTAACAAAAATTGGACCAACTGACTGACTTTCTTAAAAGTATACTGAGCTCAGATCCATCGGCCTTTTCTCTGGATTGGTTCTAGTTTAGGAGGAATCTGGCTTTGAAATTTGCATGGAAAATTTCATGGAATACAAAGTATTGGGTTGCGTGAAAAGAACTAGAATGAAAGCCGACTGCTTGCCTTTAAAATTTGAATGTCAACCAGATAGAATTAAACGTACCGGCTCTCCACAAGCTCGATCAGCCGTAAGCAAAAGACTTCGCAAAGACATAATAGAAGAAATTTAAACAGAGAAAACGGAAATACCATCCACATCAGGCCTGCCAAGTGCTGCAATCGGTGAATGCACTACAGAGGAGAACATTTCTACAAATTTTCAAGATAAGGCCATACAAGTCTGCCCTCAAGTAGATTATAAAAATTTTCAAGCGTGTCTTACAGCGAGGATTAGGAGCAAGGCCGTTCAAACTGCAAATCAAACTAAGGACCATGTGGCTTCCACTGCAACATCACTATGTAAAATTAATAAGTCCGGGCTTCAACCAAAAAGATTAGGAATTTCAGGAAATTTAATCAGCGTTTTAAAGATATCAGCATCATCTTAAAATAGTTCATCTCCTTCTAAAAATTCACAGTTAAGTTGTTTGACATCACCACCTGCTAATTCTTCGTTTATGGTCACATCACCTAGCACCGACCAACAAACTTTAACTGAGTTGTCCGAAATAAAAAAAAAGTTGAAGCTGAACCTCTTGGTCAAATTTCAATACAAACTATTTTGAGATTCGTCAATAATAATCTCAGATAATATATTGGAGTTGCAAAGGATTGTTTATTTTTAATTGAAATCGTACAAGACCATATTAATGTTTCTGAACAACACATAATATTATTATGATTAAAAACAATTTGCGGCTTTGAATTACATGTAATTGTTGTTGTTCTTAAAACAGCATTTTTCAGCATCTTGAGAAAATGCGATAAAAATGCTAAAAACCGTCTAGTTTTCATTGATATTTTCTTCAAATTTTTAACATTTCAAAGCCTACTTCAAAGAATTCAAATATTTTTCCAAACAAAAATTCAAATTTTCACAAAATGCTAAATGCGAAACGCAGTAGAAACGGGTCTAGCATCTTTAAAGATGCAAATGCTAAATGCGGTGTAGTGGAAATAGCCCCTAAATACGCCATTTTTTGAGCTTGCAGATCAGTTTTGTATGTCTATTAGGGTGTCCCAAAAATAATTTTTTTTTCGAATTTCTTAGTTGCACAAGTCTTGTTTGAAAGCTTATGTGGTAAAGTATTTTTGAGATTTTTTCCAAATTTTTCAAAGATGGTTTAGAGGTAGCTCTCGTCGATTTTTCCATAAAAATCAGGCTTTTAGGAAGATTTTTGATTTTCAGCATAAATCTATCAAAAGTAAACATTTTCTGAGTCTTAGAGTCATCGCTACAAAACAGAGCTATCGAAACTTTACTTTAGTGTACAGAAAACGTAACGTCTGGCATTTTTTTGGTCAATTTGAAGTCATGTATTAAATTTTTTTTGGAAAATTTTCGTAAATCTCATAACAAAAGGCTTCATAACTTTTAAAGATACTATGAAAATGAACAAAAGTAATGATAAGAGATAGCTAAGTTGTAAATAATTTAAGGCCATTGCTAAGAATTTTCGACTTACGGTTCTACAGTTATAGCCTATAATATTCATAATATTTTCAAAATATATTTTCAATTGTTTGAAGAATCGGTAAGTAAGAAATAATTAGGGGTTAGTTTAAAAAACGAATTTTGATCTTCTTTTAATAACAGAAATGCATTCGTTGGGAAAAAGACATGTATGGCTTGTGGGTGAAATGATTGCCATGAAAAAGACGTCAATTTGAAATTTTGGAAAACAAATTGCTTGTTATGTTAACAGTGAACTGTTGAAGTTTAAGCCTTTATGTAGGCAACATATTTTTTCACCACTGTGTACAGTAATATTATAGGCTATAACTGTAGAACCGTAAGTCGAAAATTCTTAGCAATGGCCTTAAATTATTTACAACTTAGCTATCTCTTATACTACATCATTACTTTTGTTCATTTTCATAGTATCTTTAAAAGTTATGAAGCCTTTTGTTATGAGATTTACGAAAATTTTCCAAAAAAAATTTAATACATGACTTCAAATTGACCAAAAAAATGCCAGACGTTACGTTTTCTGTACACTAAAGTAAAGTTTCGATAGCTCTGTTTTGTAGCGATGACTCTAAGACTCAGAAAATGTTTACTTTTGATAGATTTATGCTGAAAATCAAAAATCTTCCTAAAAGCCTGATTTTTATCGAAAAATCGACGAGAGCTACCTCTAAACCATCTTCGAAAAATCTGGAAAAAATCTCAAAAATACTTCACCTCATAAGCTTTGAAATAAAGCGTGTGCAAAATAAAAAAAATTTTTTGGGACACCCTAATGTCTATGTCTTATGCGAGTAAACTTTTTATGAAATGTATTCCTTTTATTGCAACTGCATTACGAAACTCGGCGGAACAAAAGTTCGGATTGTTGGCGAAGAAATTTGCTACCATTAAAGAGTCCACTTCGGGAAGGTTTGCGTTATCTGCTCTAATAAATCTTGCTTCCATTTTTCTGTTCTTATTAAAAGTTTTGACACTTCTTCACAGAAACGTTGCCAGCTCTTTGTTTAAGTGCAATGACGTCACGCAATAATCAAACATGGCGGCATGCGTTTCTGATCATGTTATCGATATACAAAAAATCCGAAATTTATTTTCAATAATAATCCCAACATACAATATAAACTAACTACAAACTTGCTATAAGCTTACATTTGTAAGCATAACGTTTGGAAAATCTTTATTGTAAGCATTGTAACTTTTTTACTTCCAATTATTGGAAAAGCAAAAGGGATCCCTTATTTTACAATTGTATTCATGTTTGGAAAACATTTGGAAATAAACTTGGTAATAAACATATAATAAAGAAGGTCGAAAGCTTGTGATAAACTTGTAACTTCATTTATTTCCAAATAAGAAATAAATGTTTTCCCGAAGAAAATAAAAAGATAGCTACAACGAATAGTTATTAAAGTTTTTCATTTTTAAAATAGTGTACATATGTATACACACATATATACATTTTGTTTTTCCATTTCAATTTAGTTTTTAAATATCTGTATTTCCCCTTTTCGGCTTATATTCAGCTCGCTGTTTTTGCCGGTTTTTCGCAAACTGAAAAAAGGACTTGCTCCTTACTCTTTTGTCGCATTTTACCTCTTAAATTTCGTTGAAAAAATGATGCTTGCTAGCAACAGCTTGAAAAGACAATTCATAAAAAGACGAACAAAATATGCAAGCGAAACAAAAATATAACTGTTTTCTCTGTCGCCTCGGCAACAGAGCTTACGAAACCATTGCAAATGTTTTTTTTTTACAAATGTGCTACAAAGTGATTATAAATACATTACGAGATGTTTGGAAAATGCAATTTTCGCAAACTTGTTTGGAAATTATTGAATGGAATGTTTGGAAAACAATTATTTGTAAGTGGGCTTACATTAATTACACTGTGCAAGTTCAAAAAACCGATAGACCGCGTTCATATCTAGAAATGCTAAGTAAAATGCGCTGAATACAGTTGTGATATTGATTTATTTGGATTGGCTCAGTTAACGGAGATTTTCGCGTTTAAAGGTTAATCCCAAAAGTATGCAAGCATAATTTTGTCTTTACTTAAACATTTTAGTTTCCCCAACAATTAATTTAGATTTTGGAACTGCTTTTTTATATTTGACAAGACGGCATAATGGGAAAGCAAAAGGCTAGGAATCGAGAGCTCTGAAGTTCAAACCCCAAAATAATTGAAGCGGAAAATTTTTTTTTTTATATTTCGGATTTTTTCTTGAGTCAGTTTGCTGGATGAACTCCACTTCACCCTAATTACTTTGCAGCTTGTAGCAGGCGTTTAATCAATAAAATGGCCATCGAAACAAGTTCGAGGAAAAGAAATTTCTGTGAAGCAAAATCACAATAAATTTCTGGAACTTGCCTTTTGGGATTCGGTTTGATTTCGAAATGATTTCGAGAGAACTAATTTTCTCTTGTGAGGAATCGTTTCGTTTTTGACAAAAAAAAAATTTTTCCTTACACGCATAATTTTTACGTGAATTAAATGAAAGTCTTTATTAGCTTCTATGCTCGTAAATATCCTCCGAACAAATTAGTTTAGTGGGCGTGGTCCAAGGTACACTCTTCCAAAAATTAGTTTCTGCTGTGGCGGGTATTTTACCGCCAGTCTATCCGAGCTTTAACAATTTTCAATATATATAAAATGCATGTTGGTATATATGTATTTAAGCCAGAGCAATAACGTTTACTGTTATTACTTTATACGCAAAAAAAAACCATACGTTAAATTTTACCCATTTTCAACAAAATGTTCAAATAAAACATATAAGTTAAAGTGGAAAAAAGCCTGTTCTAAAAAACCACTTTATTGTTTTTAATACACATGTAGAAACCAAATGCTTAACCGAGTTTCAGTTGATCTGCAAAATAACATTTGTAAACGCTGACTCTATGATAAACTCCCTTTTTACCTAGTTTTCGATTGTATCTTCATTTTCAACATTATCCTGCAGGTTCCAACAGATATCTCCCAATAAGGCATCGAGTTTTTACCACTGTACCAGTGCTCAAGTCGCGCATTAATTTGGTGGAATCGTTCGCCATGCTCATCAGTAGAGCTGTCAAAAAAATGCACAAAAATATTTAGAAAATGCATGCAAATATGCACGAAAAATTTGAAAAATATGCATAAAAAATGCTCGACAAAATCGAACTAAAAGTGGAAGTTTAAGGGTTTTTGTAATATAAAAATGCTTGAAGAATCATCCTTAGTGAATATTGAGAATTCTATGTTTATACCAACTCAAATTGATCATTTTTAGAAGATGTGTGAATTCGACAAAAAAATTTTAAAAACAGTAAACCCAACTAAAAATAAAACACTATAAAATTTTTTGGGTATACTTATGCTTTATTTAACGCAAAGAAAGCAAAGGCAGAAACAAAAATCCTTCTAAGCAAAAACAAAAAAAAAAAAACAAGTACCTAAGGGTTTATAGTCAGCCGAGCCTGACAATAGAACAACCGACACAGACACACGTGTTCAAATAATTTTCAATATCAAGAGGTGTTTAAGGCCATTAGGGGCCCCATATACCGACTTTTGTGAAATTTTTTTATGAAAACCGCGCCTTTGCCACGCCCAGTTTTCAAATTTTTAAAAATTATAGGCGGAGGTTTAAATATACGAAAAATTCTAAGTTTTATTGAAATATTTCGAAAACGTCCGATTTTGGGGCAGTTTTGACAATTTTGTGACAGACCCCAGCACTGGAGGTACCCCTAATAATGGACCGATGAAGAAACTTTTTGGGGAGGATGTTTGAGGCTACGAACGAGGCATGAGTGCCAAATTTCGCTCTATTTCCATTTGATTTTCGGGTATAGGAGACAATTTTCGAAAAACTCCCTTTTGCCACGCCCACTTTTACAATTTTTTGAAATCGTAGTACTTGCCTTTACACATGTTCAAATATTAAATTTCATCAAAATATCTTGAAAAACCCCGATTTTAGAGCAGTTTTTGTGATTTTCGTAACAGACCCTAGTACTAAAGGTACCCCTAAAAATGGTCCGATCGGGTCCATTCTCGAACCTGTTCATACTCATGTTCCCGTAAGCACGCATACCAAATTTCGTCAAGATAGCTCAACTTCTTCGATAGGAAAATTGTATACAGACGGAAGGACAGACAGACAGACGGACATACAGACAGACGGACGGACATGTCTAAATGGAATCTCATGGTGACGCTGATCAATTCTATATACATTTTGTAGGGTCTATCTCGACTGGTTCTGGGTGTTGCAACAACCGCACAAACGCAATATACCCTCGACACAGGGTGTGTCGGGTATAAAAATTGATGGTGAATGAATTTTTCAAAGAGAGCAAATGTATATGCAACTAGAGAGGCAGAGCTATCAAAGACTTTAAGTCCCTGGTCAGACGGAATAAAACATGGTTCGGCGAAACTAAGTTCGTCGAAAATGATAATTTCGTTTCACAGAAATAGTTTTGCTTTGTTTGAAAAATAATGATAGTAAAATAAATTTTGAAAGCATAGGGAAAACGCCAAAATATGCTCGATTTCACGTAAATTTATTAAAAATGCATGCATGACCGAAAAGTCTTAAAATATGCAAAAATGCTTGCAATATGCATGTTTTTGACAGCTCTAGTTATAACGTATCAAGTCCAATATGTGTTTTAATGACAAATATGATTCGTTTGTATTAGTGCTCAGTGCTATTGGAATGGATTTTTATACCCAGCGTAAGCGGGGTATATTAGTTTTGTGCGAATCTTGTAACAGGGAGAACTAAGCTCCAGAGATATAGATATATATATATATAGAAATGATCAGGATCAAAAACTGAATCGATTTAGACATGTCCGTCTGTCCGTCCGTCCGTGCGTACGTCCCTCCGTCTGTCCGTCCGTCCGTGGTCGGATCTCCTCCGAAACGGCTGGACCAATCAATCGAAATTTGGCACACAGGTATATAGGGATCCGAGTACGATCCTAAGTAAAAATGGGAGACATCCGCACACTGCCACGCCCACAAATGAATATAATGTGTTTTCAGTAAAATGCTTGTAACTTGCGAACCACTAGACACATTTAATTGATGTTTGGTGTACTGGTAAACTACGAAAAGGGACATATCCTGGAAAAAAATGGACGCCGCCCTCCGTGAGCCACGCCCACAAATAAGGGTTTATCGTTACTTGTGAAGTAAAAGGCGTAGAAGCTTCAAATTCGCAATATAGGTTGACCAAGGCGAATAAAAGGTGAAGGAAAAAAATTTATGTGGCCCGCCCACTGCCACGCCCACAAATGGAGAGTTTTCTTAACTTCCGAAGTAAAAGGCGTAGAAGCTTCGAATTCGCAACATAGGTTGACCAAGGCGAATGAAAGGTGTCGGGAAATAATTTATGTGGCCCGCCCACTGCCACGCCCACAAACAGAGAAGCAAAACATAGTGCGCTCATAATGCCGGAACGCTAGGTATTACAAAGTCGGGCTTGACCGACTTTAGATTTCTTACCTGTTGTTTGATTTTTAAAGGATGAAAGGCACGTACCTGTTTCTCGTTGGGCTCGCAGATGTTGAAATGGGGCTTTTTGGTGGATTGCGCGGCGCGAATATGAATTTTGGTTGGGTTTTTTATTTGAAATTTTTTTCTTTTTCTTAGTTCACTAATTTTTCTTCTTTTTTTTTTCTTAAATTGGTTCTCTTTTTTACTTGCCTTATTTTTCCTTGTTTAAAGATTTTTCAATTCAATTCACTTCACCTTTTTTCTTTTTTTTTTTAAGTTGGTTTTTCATTTAAAAATTTATTAATTAAATTCACTGTTTTTCTTTATTATTTCTCGGTCGTTCAAAATTTTCGCATTTCTTTTTAAATTATATTGTATTTTTTGTTTTGTTTTTTGTTTAAAGGAGTTTGGATTTTTTTTTCTTCTTTTTCAACTTTTGTTTTTCGTTCGACGTTCGGACCAAGAGTTTTAATAGAATTTGGGGTCGCGTGTTTCGTTGGCGCCGTCCACTAAACGAGTGCCTTTTTGTCGATCGAAAAGCAGCTTTCGCTCGAACTCGAACTTCAAAGAGGCAAAAGGAGAGAAAAAGGAAGCGATAATAGAAGAATTATTTCGCCGTGCTCTAAGGGCCCGGCTACGACGCGGCGGCGAAGAACGAACACCTGTTTTGAATTAGTTTTGTGCAGAAGTACGGCCTTCAAGCTGCTTTTGGAGGAATTCATAAAAAGACGCCAATCATCTTTATGGTATTCATGGTGGATTGCTGAGATTAAACCAGCAACGTCAATACAATAAGCAAGAGAATTTTTTTGAATAGTCTTGAAAAAAGTCGTAAAAGGAAGGTGGCGATTAATTGATCCATAAATTCGAACATCCGGAGCAAGAATATTGGATTTGCTTAATTCCCGTGTCAAGATGATTGACTGTCGTTGTGATAGTTTCAAACGGCGTGTAATCACATCCAGACAGTTTTGTGTAATTTCGACATGATCGCATGATTGAGTTTCATTTGAAGGTTCATACGTTAAAGTATTTATGTCCTCATATGTAGATGACATGGTGTCATCCAATGGTTTTGGCCTGGCAGGATATGGTATCGTTTCGTTATGCAACAACGGCAAATAAGCACAGCTTGTTTCAACATAGATTATGAGCTTCGATTTACGTCGATTTATTCCTTGAACCAAATTTCGACAAGCATAGCAATCATTTTCATCATGTTTTTTAGGATCATTCCACACCATTGGTACGCCAAAAGGCATACATGCCGCTTTGCCTTCGATCCAATTTTTCAAACTCCATATGCATGTAGTACAAATGAAAGATGGAGCCCAGTTGACATCGTGGAAAACACCCAAACCAAAGTATGTTACTCTCTATACCAACTTTCGTAATTCGTAGCCTTTATTTTGCGTTTACTTGTCATGGCTACAAATTTTCCGCAGACATAACAAAATTTCTCAAATTCGCGGCACAGTACGGTTTCTTCGCTTTTGATATCTCCCATTTTAAATTGGTATGGTTTGAAATATTCGTGGAATATTGAAATAAGACAAAATAAAGCTATAGCATGCAAAGGTATCTTTGGTCATTAAAATCTCTCAAGTGAATTATATTCTCAGCGATGAATTTCTTGCTTACGGCAGCGATGATCCGCAACACACTTTGTGGACAGTATAGCACACCATCCAATGTTCAAATTGCTATATACTTGGCCTGACTGACTCAAAAAAAAATCCGAAATATAAAAAAAAAATTTTTCCGCTTCAATTTTTTTGGGGTTTGAACTTCAGTGCTCTCGATTCCTAGCCTTGTGCTTTCCCATTATGCCGTTTTGTTAAATACCATCACAGATCTTAAAGCTCTTTTTGAGAAATGTTTCTTAAAATTTAAAAAATATATTTTAAAATATATCGAATGTCAACAGTTTCACTTCCCCTAAAAGTATGCTTAAATTTTTTTAAAATAATTTTGAAACCGCGATATCTCAAAAACTAGAGCTAATCTAGAAAAACGGTTGATGGGACTGAATTCAGCGCCCCCCAATTATGTTTACAAGATTTGTCTCCATGTTGTCGGTAAAAAAAAGTACCAAATTCGAGCACAGTGTTATTATTGGAAAAGCACATACAATATTTATTAAGCAAAAATAAATATTGGGTTATAATTAGAAAGCTGTAAAGTTTACAGTGTAAACTATTTAAACTATAACAGATTATACCCAAGTAGCAAAATAGGTCGAAAATTGGTATATTCTTACCTATTTTAGGTCCCAATATTTTCTAGACCTAACCTAAATAGGGCAAAATTACGTCCGTGCGTCGTCGCTGCGACGTAAGTGGGGAATAGAATGTAAGTCGCTTGGCGGTAACAAAAGGGCACAATAGGGAATTGCGACTTCAAAGTCACGGCGAAAAGAGGTCCGTTTTACCAAATATTAGTCAAAAAGAAGTCCGTACGACGTCCAAATGACCAATTTCCGACCTAATTAGACTTATGAGTAAAATTAAGCTGGAGAGAATGAAAAGTGAAAAGAGAGTGAGCGATAAATGTATCGATTGTAATCGAAATAATTATTTCGTTCTCATTCCCATGAACTTGCCTTGAAATGAATGAAGCATTTTCAAGGAAATCTCTTATTTTAAATGAAATGCAAATAGATAAAAGACTTTAAGCAAACACATTTCTCGATTGCAAAGAGCGAAACACATATGCCCGCCAAAATTTATGGTAAAATCGTTCCTTCTACCTCCTATTTTTTCATGGGCCTTTCCAATTAAAGCTTGATTTCCACTTCAATCAAAAATTTTGATAGAAATTTTTCAATTTATTTCATTCGGAAAAATTTAAAGTACAAAAAACAAAATTTGAAAAAATTATTTTGAAAAAATCAAATAAAATTTCGTTTTGAATGGAACCAAGCACACCAAAACTCAGTAATCGAAATTTCCGTTTGAATTCCGTTCGAAATTTTATTTGATTGAAGTGGAAATTAGGCTTAAGAAAGATCAAAGAAAATTTTATTAAATTAAAATATTTTTCCGTACCAAAAGCTAGCTCTAAAGCAGCTGTTATACGAACAAAGATTTTTTATTTTTTTTTTATTTAAACTTTGCTTCTCTTTACTGGATCTTCCTTTGGGTGGGAACTAACAGTAATTATTCGAATTTTATTTCTAAAATAAAATATAACTATTTATACAGAGATATACATAAATATTTTTTTTTTTTTATTCCAACGGGCCTCTATTTGAGAAACTGGGCTGCTGAGGACTTATTACTGTTTAGCCGCATCCGCTGGTAGGATGAGTCTTGATCATGCTCGAGCGAGGTGCCTCAAGCTTAGTGAATCCTTGGTTGGATAAGCGTATGGCGAGCACGAGCGAGGTGCCTCAATCTGTATGATTCCGTAATTGGCTAAACGTCTGACATGCAAGAGCGAGGTGCAGATAACAGAGTATCGGTGTTATGCTTCCGAAACACTAGAAGCGGACGGAAGGTCCTTTCTTCTTAACCGTGTTCAACGTGTTGTATTGTTAAGGCCTCTTGCCAGCTGATTCGAGTGATTTCGTCCTTAATAAGTGGGACTTGCAGATCGCGGTGAATGCTTTCATTACGGATATACCATGGATCACCTGTAACGATTCTAAGAATTTCGATTGAGCTCTTTGGATTTTTTCTATAGAGGATGCGCAGGCATTTCCCCACAATTGAATGCCATAAGACCAGATTGGCTTTAATACATTTTTATATAATAGAACTTTATACTCCATATTAAGAGGGGAGCGATAGGTAATTAGATGTGCTTTCGTCAAGTTAATCGTTTATTTAAGTGGACTCCTAAATAGATTACACTATCTTCTTGGGGGATGGAGACTCCTTTAAGGAGAATAGTAGGGCTTATACCTCTTCTAAGCGTAAATGTAATGTGTTACATTTACCTTCGTTTACATTAATTCGCCAGGTAGAGATCCAATTTTCAATCAATTGCATATGCTCTTGTAGGATTATTGATGCTTCCATGGGATCGCGGTGGCAGCTCAATAATGCTGTGTCGTTGGCAAAAGTTGACATTACAATATTGTCACTAGTGGGGATGTCGGCTGTTAGAAGCAGGTAAAGAGAGGGGCCTAATACACTGCCTTGCAGGACTCCTGCTTTAATTTCAAATTTTTCCGTTATAAATTCATTAACTCTTACTCTAAAGAATATAGTTTGGAGGTATAAGAATTTCGTGAAAATTTTGAGGGAGAAGAGACTTTATTTTAGCAATAAGACCTCATGCCACACTTAATCGAAAGCTTGAGCGATATCTAGGAATATTGCAGAACAATATTCTTTTTTTTCGAAGGCGTTACGAATTTCAAGAGTGATTCGATTTGCCTGTTCAATAGTTCCATGTTTTTTCCCAAAGCCAAATTGATGAGCAGGGATTAAGTTATTCTCGTGAATGTATGGCGTTATTTTTATAAGAAGAGCTTTTTCAAAGAGCTTAGATAAGCAGGGGAGAAGGCTTTTTGGGCGATATGAGCTGGCTGTCGTAGGGTCTTTCCCAGGCTTCAGTATCATCATGATGACCGATTCTTTCCATATCTCAGGGAAGTGGGAGAAGCTCACAATAGCATTAAAAAGCCGTGCTGCATACGTAAGAGAAATGTATGGCAATTCCTTGATCATTTTTGTGGTTATATAGTCATAGCCGGGAGATTTTTTCTTTTTTCAAAAATTTTCGTTATTTATGCATTTTATTACATTGGCATTAACTGTTATAGGGGTAATTTGGTTGTTCACCGCGCAGAGGGGAAATCTAATGTCGGTTACCGGTGGGTTTGGTAGAAACACTGAGCACAAGTGTTGAGCAAAGACAGATGCTTTTTCCTCATCACTTCTTGCCCGATTTCCTCTTGAATCCTTTAAGAGAGATTCGTGTTCTATGACTGAATTTTTTATTTTTAAAGCTCGCCATAACCACTCCTTCGACGTGCTATTAGGTGCAAGATTTGAAATGAAATCATAGTTTTTCCTGTCTTGATCTTTTTGAAGAGCGATTTTAAGTTGCTTTGAAGCTGTATTGAGTGTCTAGCTTTACTGCCAGGGGACCTTTGTTGTTGCATTCTCTTCTCAATCTACGTTTTTCTCGCAATAATCTTTCAATATGACTATTAGTATGATGAAAATTTCTAACGGAAGGCTCAAAGGTTTTTGGGGTAGAATGCTCCGCCGCTGAAGTTAATATTGATATCAGGGTTGCTGCCGCTTCATCAATTTGACTTTCATTACATATTGCTTATTCAGAGTGTATGTGTGTTGCAACGTACCTTTTATAATTAACCCAATTCGATTTTGAAGTGGTCAGCCTAAAAGGGGGGCGTGTTGTTCTTATGTTTTCTGAAATTTCGATTAGTAGAGGACAATGATCTGAAGACATTTCGTGGCAAATCGACGTTGAAATACGCGAATTATCAAAGCCTCTTGTAATGGCAAAGTCTATGAGGTCTGGTATTTTATTTCGATCTGTTGGCCAATACGTGGGATGTCCGGGCGAAATAAATCCTAGAGTACTGGAGCTATTTATCAGTGTGTTGTATAATTGTCTACTCCTTGCAGAGATCAGACGAGAGCTCCAATGGGTGTATTTTGCATTATAATCGCCTGCTGCTAAAAATTTATTTCCAAGGGTGTTGAAAAATTCATTAAAGTGATTTTCGCTGACTGAGAATCGTGGAGGGCAATATATTGCTGACAAAATGAAATTTGCACCACAACTTTCAATACACACAGAAAAATATGACTCCATAAAATCGATAAGATCCCCTTATTGAGCGATTTTATAGAGAAATCTTCTTAAACTATGTAAACAATATGCTTTTTTCCATAGAGAAAACTCTTTGAATGCGTAGAGAAAATCTTATTGAAACATTTTATTAGATATCCTCATATATTTAATGTGAATATCTTATTATTTATGTTGAAGAATATGGAAAACTTCTTGATATAGTCAAATAATAAGGTGACCATATCAATCAAACTATGTGACATTCTTATAAAAATGACGTTTTGATAAGATTCCTTATTGGAAGAAAATCGCTTTAAAAAGAAACCTTTTTAATATCAAAAGCAAGACTTATTGATTTGAAAAAGTATATGAATTCCGTATTCATTCCATAGTTTAAAAAGACAGACCAGTTTTTTTGCACTTACATTTATATAATAAAACTAGCAAGCTGAAATCACATCTCGCGATGGCGTAGTTGAAGTGTGCTCGACTTGTAATCTGGAAGGTCCGAGTTCGAACCCCGCAGCCGGCCAAAAAGTTTGAGGAAAAATGGAGAATAAAACAGGCAAGTAAATTTTAAGGAAAAAATACGGGGAGTAGAAAGTTAGTTGGACGCGAACCAATAAAAAGAAGTTGATTTCGTCGGGCCTTCCGAAACGTCACGCACAAGCTCTTTCAAGAAATTGCTATAGAATCTTTTTCTTTAATTTTTTAAGAATAAAAAGATTGGTAAAATCTTTTATTTCTTAGTTTTTAAATACTTAATGTAAATGTTTAATTATCTTCTTGTTGTCCGGACTAAGTTCTATTTTGAACATCGGCTGTGGGGTTTTATTCCTATTGAAAATGTTCATTACGTTCCTAATTTTAAAGCCTTTTTCCTCTAGAGCTTTTTTAATTACCACAGGATCTACATCTGATTCAATGCCTTTAATAACTACACTAAGGCCTTTGCTTCTCTTAAGCTGATACGTGTAGTAGCGTTTTTTGTTGTCGTCAAGGAATTTAGTGACAATTCTGTAATTATTTACATTATAGACCTGAATTTTGGTCTCATGAACATTTCCTCTAGTAAGAGGCATGGTGTGGAAGTACTCCTTTCCAATTAACTGAGTCAGGCTCGTGACCAAATTGTTGGAGTTACGCTCTCGAAGATATACTGGAGGCGGTTTTGGTGATTTTTCTCGATCATCCTTTGATGTATCAGAGGCAGGGACCGTAACGGTTATAACGTTTATAGATAAACGTCACTTGATAACTGTTATTTTAAGACGTAAATTTTTTTCAGCCGCAATAACCGTTATTTTTTGCCGTTTATTATATTCAGCCTGAATAATGGTTATTCTAGGCTTTTTATTTTTTGCAGCCTGAATAATCGTTATTCTGGGCTTTTTATTTTTTCCAGCCTCAATAATCGTTATTCTGGGCTTTTTATTTTTTCCAGCCTGAATAAAAAGCCTGGCCTTTTTTTGACTAAGCAATACGTCAGTTTGGAAAACTTTTGATGCAATAGTATACTTTATTACTTCCTCTTTTAGAAATTATCAAAAATAGGCGTGGCCCGCCCCTTTTAAAGGCATTTTTAACATCTATTAATCCAAAAGACATATTCACTTGATACTCGAGAATAGCAGTAACCTGCAGTATATTTTTTGGTATGCTTTACCCGAATTTGTGGCCAGAAGTCACCCACGACCCTTTACTTTGCTCAAAACCACACAGAAACGCCCCTCCCCCCCTTAAAGTGGACCCCCTTTCCCCACCAACGTAGGGGAAGCTTTTAAAATCCATTAAACCATAGATATTTGAGTTGACTTTATTTAGCACAATGAGTAAATTTTTTTTTATACCCGAGACACTCTGTGTCGAGCGTAGATATTGTGTTTGTGCGGTTGTGTGTAACACCCAAAACCAGTCGAGATTGACCATACAAAATATATATAGAAATGATCTGTCTGTATACAGTTTTCTTATCGTAGAGGTTGAGCTATCTTGACGAAATTTGGTATGCGTACGCACAGGCACATAAGTAAAAACAAATTAGAGAATGGACCCCATCGGACCATTTTTAGAGGTACCTCCAGTACCAGGGTCTGTTACGAAAACAACAAAAACTGCTCTAAAATCGAAGTTTTTCCAGATATTTTGATGAAATTTGATATTTGAACATTTTTAAAGGCACGTAATATGATTTTCAAAAATTGGAAAAGTGGGCGTGACAGAAGGGCGTTTTTCGAAAATTGTCCCCTACACCCGAAATTCAAATGGGACTTGAACGAAATTTGGCACTAATGCTTCCTTTGTAGCCATAAACCTCCTCTCCAAAAGTTTTTTTGATAGGTCCATTATTAAGGGTAGCTCCAGTACTAGGGTCTTTCACAAAAATCCCAAAACTGCCTCAAAATCGGACTTTTTCGAAATATTTCAATGAAACTTAGAATTTGAGCGTATATTAAGCCTCCGATTAGAATTGCAAAAAAATGGAAAAGTGGGCGTGGAAAAGGGGCGGTTCTCATAAAGAAATTTAACAAAAGTCGGTATATGGGGCCCCTTATGGACTTAAACACCTCTTGATATTAAGAACCCTGCAGAAATATGGACTGACCCAAGTGTAGCCTTCGGTCAGTCCCTCATGTTACCACTACTAGTCCCCTCTTAATTCCACTTCTAATGTATTCAACTGACTTTTTAACATGGGCCTGTCCTAGGGGAGGGACCGGTCCGCTGAGGGACTGACCGTAGGTGTGTCCCATAAGGGTCATTCGAAAGAATATTCGAAAATTTGATTTTTTGTTGAGAGCGTCATGCAAGGCGATCCCACAAGCAAGGCGTGGAGAATAGTGAATGAGATTAATAAGGGTCCACTGGAAGCGCGAGATTAATACTTACAGAGCTTGAGAAATTACTAGAGCCGTTTATTCCGTTGAAGGAGTAGTGAATAAAAGCACGATTTCGCTTTTCAATAGTAATACATATATAATTCCTTTTTAAATGCAATATAATCCAGTGTTGGTTAGTATAATTCCAAATATAACAACGAATTCGATGAGTGGCCGGTCGATGCAGAGGCGAATGGGTCCAAAAAATGCGATAAAAACATTGCGTTGCGGATCACTTTTCGCTATTGGCAATTGCGTTGAATGCCCAAAAAATATGTCGGTTGCTCTTTTGTTTAAAAAACCGACCGGAACCGCGTGATGCTCAAAGAATAGTGGCTAAACTTAGCTGACGTTCGCGGACGTCAAAAAGTAACGAGTCAACCGTTGACAGTTCCAATGGTTGCACGCAACCGCCCAGTAGGAAAGAATGCACGAATAGACTTTCGCGTATACATCGCCGGCCTCCTTGCAACATCGTTGCAAAATAACAAGAGTCCTATAATAAACAATTCATGGTTAGACTAAGCGAAAAAATAATATAAGGATATAAAAATATGAGATCAACAATTCTAGGTGAGATTATTCGAAAAAATATAAAAAAGGTACTTATGGGATAACGGGTCCGGAAATTAAGTAACCTAGAGCGGAATTTTGAGCCATCGGGAGTCCATTGCTTCGCGGGAGGATGCCAGGCCGCATAAGCTTGTATGACACGTCACCGGCCAAAACCAATTGACAAGACGAAAAGTTTTATCCCCAAGAAGGACGTTTTCGAACAACGATGGCACATTCCATTCAATGGATCGCTCAGGTGTCGAGTACCGAATGTTGCTCAGACGCACAACCAGTTCAAATTCGATGTTCTCGTCAAACCATGGGCTGAATTTAATGAGGCATGTCTCAAAGTCCTCATTGGACTTGATAAAAGGCCGAGTTGTTTCGCAATGGGTGTTGATAGAAGGCTTTTCTCACTGCAGGTGTCCAAAATAGCTCTCGTGGTGATTGAGCCCGATTTTCCTTGAATGCGAACGACCACAGTCGGAACGAGGGTGACTGGTTCTGGTACCGCTAGTAGCAAGGGTGCCAGCGTCGGTTGTCGCTGCCTCTCTGGTTCTCTAGGCGGTGTGTCAACATGTATGAGCGAATGATGTCCGCCATTACAGTGCTTGCAGCGGCTTTGGCTTGTGCAGTCTCTCGTTCGATGGGAATGTGCCAGACAATTGCCACAGTACCAAAAGGCTTCGACGACACTGTGGCGTTAAGCGGCTTTCATTGTTCGGAACCGTTTGCAGCGCACTAGTGCGTGGTGGTTGCTGCAGAGGCGACAATCATATCGATGATGGCGGTGCGAAGGCATCTTGCTATATAGAAGAAGAGAGAGAATTGAGACGAACGGAAAGCATTAGGTTGTGTGTTTATTATGATGAATCAGGAGGTAATATAATTAGTTTTGAAATTGGTCGGGTGAAAACACCATTTGGAGTGCGTACATCTGCTACACGTACATGGCCATCGGAGCCATGATATATCTTAATAATTCTGCCTAAGCGCCATTCATTGCTAGGAAGATTGTCTTGACGGATTACGACTAATTCATTAAGTCGTACATCGTTCTGAGGGAATTTCCATTTGTATCTTTTATGAAGTTCTGAGAGATACTCATGCTTCCATCTCTCGCACAAATACTGATTCATGGCTTTAACTCGTTGCCAGCGATTTATAAGAGTTATGGGATTTCCTGTTATTGGAGATTCTGCTGGTGCTAAAAGAGGGCCTCCTACCAGAAAGTGTCCAGGGGTTAAGGCTGCCAAGTCGGCGGGGTCTGATGATTGAGAGCTTAGCGGCCTCGAATTAAGGCATGCCTCAATTTTGGAAAGAAAGGTTTGGAATTCCTCGAATGAATACTTTATGAGTCCAGCCGATCTGCGAAGGTGGAATTTGAAACTTTTGACACCAGCTTCCCATAATCCTCGCATATGAGGAGCGCGCGCAGGAATGAACTTCCAAGATAGGTGTTGATGAGCATATTGATTTGTCACAGCGTCACTTGTAGTTGAAACAAAACGATTGAAGTCGGATTGAAGAATTTTTGCAGCGCCGACGAAATTCGTGCCGTTATCAGAATAAATTTGTAAGGGACATCCTCGTCTTGCCACAAATCTCGAAAAAGCTGCTAGGAACGTCTCAGTGCTTAAGTCGGAAGACGCCTCTAAATGGATTGCCTTTGTGCTGAAACAGATGAAGATACAGACATAACCCTTCGAAATGCGAAACCCGCGGCCGTGATATGATTTTACATCGAACGGGCCGGCGAAATCTACTCCAGTGTAAGTGAATGGTCTAGAAAAAGAGCTTCGTTCAACTGGCAACGCTGCCATAAGTTGAGTCCGTTGTTTTTTACGTTCCAGGACACAAGAACGACAATTACGGATGGTAGCTTTTATTAAATTCTTAACCCTCGGAATTCAGAATTCACTCCTAATCAACCGGAGAACTAAGGCGTTTCCTCCGTGGAGGGAGATCTTGTGCACGAATGCCACCAAAAGTTTCGAAAGAGCAGCGCTATAAGGGAGAATGATAGGGTGAGTTTCGGCAAAACTCATTGATTTAGAGGAAGTAAGACGACCATTGGTTCGTATGATCGATTTAGAGTCCAGATAGGGGTTTAAAGCAAGTAAACCACTTTTAGGAGACAGCTGCGTTTTCCTCTTGAGACAGATGCTTTCATCTCGGTAGAACGAATGCTGACACTGACGAATAAGGCGTTGTTTTACAAACGTGATTTCTTTGGCTTCCAGTGACGTAGAAGGATAGTCTATGGACGTTTTATGGTACCGATGGGTTCGAAAATAGAATCGGAAGCAATAGCAGAGAACTCTCAACGCTCGTGAGAGACAAGAAAAACGTTGTAACACATCGTCGTCTTTACCCACCGTTGAGAAATTGGCTTGGATGGTTCGACACTCCAAATCAGTCACGGCATCATCTGAAGGACGAGAGAGTTTCCAGAGATTTTCGTCAAATTCCATCCAAGAAGGTCGATGCCACCACAAGTTGTTGTGCTCCAAATCATGAGGAGTACACCCACGGCTAGCTACATCTGCTGGATTATCTTCCGAATTGATATATCTCCAAGATGTGGCGTCCGTCCGGTCGATAATTTTGGATACTCGGTTGGCTACAAAGGATGTCCATGTGCATGGTGGCTTTTTTAACCAGGCTAATACGATCATAGAATCCGTCCAACATGTAACATTTTCCCAGTTTATGTCGATATGATCTTTAAGTGCGGAAACCATTTCAGACAAGAGAAGAGCGCCACATAATTCTAAACGAGGAAGAGATATACTTTTGATAGGCGCGACTTTTGTTTTAGAAAACATAAGATGAGTGCAAAACTTATTGGGTGCAATTTCGGATCGTAAATAGATGCAGGCGGCGTATGCTTTTTCAGAAGCATCACTAAAAGCGTGTACTTGAAAATTTCGAGATGGCGTAAACTCGATCCATCTTGGTATTTTGATATGGCTTATATACTGTAAATTTTCAATGAATCCCTTAAAGTCGGAATTTAAGAGAGGCGGAATAATGTCATCCCAATCGACCTTGCTCAGCCAAATGTTTTGCATTAATATTTTTGCGCAAACAACTATTGGTGCTAGCCAGCCGGCCAGATCGAAAAGTTTTGCAATAGCTGATAAAACTTCCCTCTTGGTATAATTTTGTTTAATTAATGTGGTGTGAACATCGAAATAAAATATTATATATCACGGGCTGCATCCCATCGAATTCCCAAAGCCTTAGCTTTGCTTACTTCCTCAAGGACCAGGAAATGTTGATTTAACAGATGCTCGCTAGGAATATCTTTAATGAGATCCGATGAATTTGATGTCCACTTTCTAAGGCAGAAGCCAGCGCTTTCTAAAGCAACGGCGAGCTGTTGACGAGATTGCAGGGTAGTATCCAGATCATGCCCTCCCGCTAGAACGTCATCGACATACATGTGTTGACGAAGGATTTTGGCAGCTAGAGGTAGAGTTTTTTCAACATCGTTAGCTAATTGAAATAGAGTGCGGATAGCTAGAAAAGGTGCACAATTGACCCCAAAAGTGACAGTGGTGAGTTCAAAATCTTGAAGGACATTTTTTGGAGTATCTCGAAAGATGAGTCTTTGAAAAGGGGTGTGTTTAGGGTTAACCAAGATTTGTCGGTACATTTTTGTTATGTCCGCATTGAATACAAATTTAAACAAGCGTCAATTAAGAATTAGAAAAACAAGATCTGTTTGAAGCGAGGGCCCAGCAAAAAGGATATCGTTAAGACTTTGTCCGTTCGATGAATTCGATGATGCGTTAAAAACGACTCGCAACCGTGTTGTTGTGCTCTCCTCCTTAATGACTGCATGGTGTGGCAAATAGTAATGCATCACAGGCATGGTTGATTCTGGCACGGAAACTTTCGCCATGTGTCCAAGGAGGAGGTACTCTTTAAGTACTTGGTCGTATTCCAATTTAAGCTTCGGATCCTTATTCAGCCGCATCTCATTGCGAATGAATTGGTTGACGGCATTATTTCTGGAAAGGCCTAATCGAATTCCGTTTGGAAACTCATCTTTTAACGGAAGTTGTACCACATAGCGACCCTCTTCGTTACGATAGGTAGTTTGCACGTAATGGTCTTCGCACCAGTTATCAGATTCAGACAGAATGGGGCGCTGAGGTATATGTTCGATCTCCCAAAACTTAGAAATTTGTTGGTCTAGTGACACCTCGGTAAAATTTGAAACGAAATTAAGAGTGTCAGGGGGGGAGCTAGCTAGGGGGCCAGTTAGTATCCAGCCGAACACGGTTTCTTGTCCCAGTAATGAGTCCATGAGGTTGTTTTTGATTCCTGTTAGCATAATCAAGGGGTAAATATCTCCTCCTGTTAAGATATCGATTTGATGACTCTTACTAAAATTTGGATCAGCTAGAGGAATACCTTGAAGTTGAGAAGCATACGTGGCATCAATAGAAAAACTAGGCAAACTAGAGGTTAACCCCGGAACTACCATGGCGGTTGATTCAATTTTAATAGAGGGATCCAGCCGTGATCCCAAAAGGATACTGCACGCTCTGCGACTGTGCGCAGATATGGCTCCATTTAGCCCAGAAATTTGTGCTTGGATCGGCGTGGTAGGGAGTCTCAGCCTTTTTTGTAGCCGCTCGGTTATGAGTGTCACCTCGGATCCTGGATCTATTAAAGCTCGTACTGAATAAGTGACTTTGCAATGCGTAATCTTCACCAGAGCGGTACCAAGGAGAACGTTTTTGGGCCGTAGATGAAAACAGGATTGCACATCAGTTTTTCGATTATTGTGACCGCTGGGCGGTATCAAGTTGGAATCGGATAAAGGTTGGTGACTAAGGTGGAGCGAAGTGGGCTGAAATTGCGTCGAATTCGCGAGTGGTGGGCTAATAGGTTGCGACTGCGAGATATAGGGCGCTGCGGAAGGTGATAAACTTGAATTAAGCTGAGAGGGCGTTGTAGAATTCGAATGAGTCGTGGGTGACGTGTTCAAATCCTCCTTATGGAGCAGCGTGTGATGCTTGCGCTTACATTTTTGGCAAGTACGAGTGCTTTGGCAGTCTTTAATAAGGTGCGAGGATCCTAAGCAATTCAGACACAGATGAAGTTTTTTGGCTGTGGCTAGCCGTTCACTAGTATCCATTTTTTGAAATTTGGAACAAATTCGAATGGAATGGGATTCCGAACACAATTTACATTGAGATTGTGTCGAAGTGACATTAGTGTGAAAAGTTTGTGTATTTTTGGCATTAGAGCCAGAGGGCGTGGGCTTAGAAGCTGATGGCAATTTGTTTCGAATATCTGAGAATGCTTCAAGCGATTGAAAACGTTGAGTTAAAAAAGTATCCATATCTTTCCATGTGGAAACAGCTTTTTTATTCTCGATTGAATTTTCCCACAGCGAGAGTGAAACATCTGGAAGGCGGGTTGAACACAAATAAACAAGAGTAGCATCCCAATTGGTATTTGCATCGGACTGTTGATTTAAAGTTGAAATGCAATTATTAATAGTTCTTTGAAGATCCTTTAGTTTCTTTCCGGATTCTTCTTTTACTAGAGTCAAATTAAAAAGTTGTTTTAATTGACAATTTATCAAGATTCGTTTATTTTCGTATCTATCTTGGAGATTTTGCCAAGCTTGATCAAAACCACTGTGAGTGAGAGGAGATTTTTTCACTATCTCTTGAGCTTCCCCACTAGTCTTTCGAATAAGATGAAAAAGTTTTTCGACCTTACTAAGTCTGGAATTTTTAATATAAACTGCCGAAAAAATATCTCGAAAGCTCGGCCAACTATTGTAATCCCCCTTGAACACTTCGGTGTCACAGGGCGGCTCTTTTGTTTAAAAAACCGACCGGAACCGCGTGATGCTCAAAGAATAGTGGCTAAACTTAGCTGACGTTTGCGGACGTCAAAAAGAAACGAGTCAACCGTTGACAGTTCCAATGGTTGCACGCAACCGCCCAGTAGGAAAGAATGCACGAATAGACTTTCGCGTATACATCGCCGGCCTCCTTGCAACATCGTTGCAAAATAACAAGAGTCCTATAATAAACAATTCATGGTTAGACTAAGCGAAAAAATAATATAAGGATATAAAAATATGAGATCAACAATTCTAGGTGAGATTATTCGAAAAAATATAAAAAAGGTACTTATGGGATAACGGGTCCGGAAATTAAGTAACCTAGAGCGGAATTTTGAGCCATCGGGAGTCCGTTGCTTCGCGGGAGGATGCCAGGCCGCATAAGCTTGTATGACACGTCACCGGCCAAAACCAATTGACAAGACGAGCGCAGATGAAAAGTTTTTCGACCTTACTAAGTCTGGAATTTTTAATATAAACTGCCGAAAAAATATCTCGAAAGCTCGGCCAACTATTGTAATCCCCCTTGAACACTTCGGTGTCACAGGGCGGCAGTCGAAGGGAGATATTTTCCAATTCGGAGGGAGTTGCAGTGGAATTCTGCGCTGCAGTGGAGGTCAAGGCTGACGGGCTAGGGCACGAATCCTCTAATTTGTTGTGACATCGCAAATAAGTTTTAAATGCATTGCCATATTTTGCCTTAATTGTAGCAAGCTCATCAGACCCTCCCTTTTTGGGATCTTCCAAATCCTTAATACACGAGGCATAGGTGGTTTCTATTTTCGACCATAAAGAGTGGAGTTGTCCCTTCATTATGCCATAGGAACTACTAGAAAGGTCACCAGAGATAACTTCGCTAGAGTTAGCTTCAAAATCGACTAACTTATCAGTCGCTCTGATAAATGGTTTGATAGTGGCCATAATGGGATCAAAAATCGAAATTGCGGGATCTGTACTCATAAATAGACAGTTAGACGGTTTCCTAACACGAAAAAGTACGAAACGTCGAGAGAAATACGAACAAAAATGCGAACGAAAAATATGAACGATATTTCTACACGAGTCAGTGAAAAATTATGACCAGAGTTAAATCGAAAACAATCAATGAATTTATTTCTTATTATTTGTCTTTTGGATTTAATAAATTGTTGATTTTATTTCTTTATTCGTTTTGGTTTTTTTTTTTTTTTTTTTTTTCAATTCAGTTAGTGGAGCGGCTGCTTATTTGTTCGATTTGTCCATAATTATAAAATTTATTTATTTAATGTAATGTTCACGCAATTAATAGTTTTCACTTCGATTATTAAAGGAGAGCCAATCTAGTGTAAGAGCCGCTTAAAAATCAGGCTAGTGTAGAGGCCGCTTTATGTCGGCATACGCTTTAAATGCTTTAACAAACACAAAAAATGCACGCTTTTGATTTAAAGGTTATGTATCAGAGTCCATACAAGGTATTTGCAATGTAACCCTTTTCGTAGCATACATGCATATGTACAAACGTCGATAGCAATGAGTCCGCACAAATTATTTGACAAAATATGTGTGTGTATATATGGGCTGCACTTGTACATGAATATATGCTGCAACACGCCGATACGTATGTACATATGCACCTATGTATGTATGTATTTGTATAGGTATGCATAAGAGAGTCCAGAAAATTTAGGTTAGGTGAGCGAATCCATGTGTGTCTAATGCTTCACAGAGGCTCTAAGATTCTATCCGTCCCAACTGGACGCTCGTATGTTGATGATGAGATTGGTGTAGATTGAGCGTTTCGACACACGTGAATTTGCGATCACCTTTTTATATATAAAAATGAGCAAACATACCTTATCAGAAGCAAGGGCGGGTGAGATTGGAAGATTAGAAGTCGATGAATCCCAGAAAAAAGCGGCTTTTTTCGGATGCTCTGCCTGTTGTGTTACCTTTTTTGGCCGATAACAAGATGTAAGCTGTTGAGATGCGCTGTCTAGTTGCCTGAGGAATGAAGTGAAACGTTAGTGCCGGAGTCACGATCCGGCTCGAAGGACCAGCAAATGTTTAAGGGCGTTTCGATCCCACAAGCAAGGCGTGGAGAATAGTGAATGAGATTAATAAGGGTCCACTGGGAGCGCGAGATTAATACTTACAGAGCTTGAGAAATAACTAGAGCCGTTTTTTCCGTTGAAGGAGTAGTGAATAAAAGCACGATTTCGCTTTTCAATAGTAATACATATATAATTCCTTTTTAAATCCAATATAATCCAGTGTTGGTTAGTATAATTCCAAATATAACAAAGAATTCGATGAGTGGCCGGTCGATGCAGAGGCGAATGGGTCCAAAAAATGCGATAAAAACAGTGCGTTGCGGATCACTTTTCGCTATTGGCAATTACGTTGAATGCCCAAAAAATATGTCGGTTGCTCTTTTGTTTAAAAAACCGACCGGAACCGCGTGATGCTCAAAGAATAGTGGCTAAACTTAGCTGACGTTCGCGGACGTCAAAAAGTAACGAGTCAACCGTTGACAGTTCCAATGGTTGCACGCAACCGCCCAGTAGGAAAGAATGCACGAATAGACTTTCGCGTATACAGACATATTCATGATAGCAACAAAAGTGTATAAAGCGGTGCGCCCAATTTTTCTCTCTTTTTCTCTCTGTCTCTTTTGAATGTTTTATTTATGGAGTCAAAAAAATTCGAGAGCCTTGCGTAGGCAATGTGCCTCCCTCTCCCTTCGCGTGTATATTTATAGAATTCTATTTGAACATCTTTTTTCGAATAATTTTTTGATGGGCACGGGATTTGAACAAGCAAACCTGCGGAATTTTGATTAGTAAGCTTGCACGATATCCTCTGAGCTACCACTGGCTGTGACTCACTTAAAGACAATATTCCATTTAAGTCCATAGAAGAAACGAAAATAAAGAATATAAAGAATTGAAACAGCATCCTCTCTCGCATGCTTCGAATAAGTTGCTATTATTTTTGTATGGAATTCACAAAAATTTTCTAAGTTAATATGAGTGTCGTTTGGGGGGACTGACCGCCGGCTAACCGATTTCGCTATAAGAAAGAGTCCTATTTTGACCGGTCGATGTGGGACTGGTTAAAGGTCAGTCCTTTTTAGGAAATTAACCGCTTCATTTCTGCAGGGAATTATTTAAACATGTGTGTCTGTGTCGGGTATTCTATTTTCAGGCTCGCCAGACTATAACACCCTTGCTTGTTTAGAATAGAAAAATAAGTAATTTATTATTGTGAAAATTTTTTTCAATAATTTGTAGGGCTGTAGGTTTTGGAAATTGCGAATGAGGATAAGGATATTTTTATAACGATCACTTTTTCATATACTTATGTCTTTTAGGTGTTAGATTACGTTTTATTTAATAATACAAAAAAAAAACCACATAGTTCCAGCTTAATATATAGGAAGAAGCTTTTTTAAGCAGTTATTGAATCACTTTTGCAAGACTTTTTGAAAACTTTACAAATTACGATATTTTTAGCCGAATGTGCAGGCAAAACAGAAGATGAAATCCTTTTTTGTTGTTGTTACTTCCTTAATTTTGTTAGCATACTCCTTAGTTTAGCTATATCCGCAAAATATAAATGTGTGCATGTGCATGCGGATGAATGATATGCAGATGCGGATTTTTTGCGGATGTGTGATATATGCATACGCACAATCTACCGCCCTAGTCAGTTGATCTTACACGTTTCAGAAGGTAAGAAATAAAAAGGTTTTTTCTTCTATTTTTGCTTCTATGGATTTTCGGCAATTTTCGTAATGTACCCTGCAGAAATGAGCTGGTCAATTATATTATGGCAGCTGGCCTTTAACCGGTACCGGTTGTATTATGGCAGTTCGTATTAGAAAATGTAATATGAGGGACTAGTACACTTGGGTCAGTTCATATTACTGTGGGGTACCTACAAAATTTTTATTGTTTTCTTTAAAATATTGATTAATAAGCGGTAATATATATGGTATGTCGGATCAGGTAGAATTTTAGTAAAGGAGTATTATAATTGTATTAGTTGTTAGATTCTAATCGTTTACTTTTATACGAAAGTTCCATATCGAGCCAGTGTTAGGCAGGGAGACCCCATGACACGGGTCACGGGCGCGACGGCCCCGCCTTTCCCGAGTCGCGGTGCTAGCCGATTGCGCAAAAAAAAAAAAAAAAAAAAAAAAAGCAAGGGTGTTATAGTCTGGCGAGCCTGACAATAGAATACCCGACACAGACACACATGTTCAAATAATTCTTAATATCAAGAGGTGTTTAAGTCCATAAGGGGCCCCATATACCGACTTTTGTTAAATTTCTTTTATGAGAACCGCCCCTTTTCCACGCCCACTTTTCCATTTTTTTTGCAATTCTAATCGGAGGCTTAATATACGCTCAAATTCTAAGTTTCATTGAAATATTTCGAAAAAGTCCGATTTTGAGGCAGTTTTGGGATTTTTGTGAAAGACCCTAGTACTGGAGCTACCCTTAATAATGGACCTATCAAAAAAACTTTTGGAGAGGAGGTTTATGGCTACAAAGGAAGCATTAGTGCCAAATTTCGTTCAAGTCCCATTTGAATTTCGGGTGTAGGGGACAATTTTCGAAAAACGCCCTTCTGTCACGCCCACTTTTCCAATTTTTGAAAATCATAATTACGTGCCTTTAAAAATGTTCAAATATCAAATTTCATCAAAATATCTGGAAAAAACTTCGATTTTAGAGCAGTTTTTGTTGTTTTCGTAACAGACCCTGGTACTGGAGGTACCTCTAAAAATGGTCCGATGGGGTCCATTCTCTAATTTGTTTTTACTTATGTGCCTGTGCGTACGCATACCAAATTTCGTCAAGATAGCTCAACCTCTACGATAAGAAAACTGTATACAGACAGATCATTTCTATATATATTTTGTATGGTCAATCTCGACTGGTTTTGGGTGTTACACACAACCGCACAAACACAATATCTACGCTCGACACAGAGTGTCTCGGGTATAAAAAAAAATTTACTCATTGTGCTAAATAAAGTCAACTCAAATATCTATGGTTTAATGGATTTTAAAAGCTTCCCCTACGTTGGTGGGGAAAGGGGGTCCACTTTAAGGGGGGGGAGGGGCGTTTCTGTGTGGTTTTGAGCAAAGTAAAGGGTCGTGGGTGACTTCTGGCCACAAATTCGGGTAAAGCATACCAAAAAATATACTGCAGGTTACTGCTATTCTCGAGTATCAAGTGAATATGCCTTTTGGATTAATAGATGTTAAAAATGCCTTTAAAAGGGGCGGCCACGCCTATTTTTGATAAATTCTAAAAGAGGAAGTAATAAAGTATACTATTGCATCAAAAGTTTTCCAAACTGACGTATTGCTTAGTCAAAAAAAGGCCAGGCTTTTTATTCAGGCTGGAAAAAATAAAAAGCCCAGAATAACGATTATTCAGGCTGGAAAAAATAGAAAGCCCAGAATAACGATTATTCAGGCTGCAAAAAATAAAAAGCCTAGAATAACCATTATTCAGGCTGAATATAATAAACGGCAAAAAATAACGGTTAGTTTTTGACTTAAAAATAAAAATCAAAGATTTAAAAATTATGTGTTGAAATTGAAGTCAAGGATGTGACAATCAAAACTGAGTCATCAATATGTTTGTGCGTCAAGTCGTTGTATTTGCTTTTTTTGTTTAAAGTTTCGCAAATAACTATTATTTTCGGTCCCTGATCAGAGGTCTCAGTGGGCTCTGTGCTTAGAGCCGCAAATCTATTTCCACTTAACGCGTTCAATGGGTTAGCGTCAAATTTTGTTTTATTTATTTTCGCTTTACCCACATTTGATTTCTGTGGGCTAAGTTTCCTCTTAATCTCAATATACCGATCCATGCCTGTCTGCACTGCTGGATCACCCAAGTTATTGGTAGGAGCTTTTGAAACGCTGTTAACAGAAAGCTGAACGTCTGTTGATGATCTTGCAGTCTTGTTGGGTTTTGTATTGGATAATTCCGTGTGAGCAGCGGGATGACGGTACAGGCGAGGACGGTACTTCAGGCGCTTTCACTATAAAATAAGCATTTCTGGTATTAGAGCCACTAAAAGAATGCCTTCTTTCAGGCTGAAGTTTCAGGTTATCGCGTTGCATACGTTGTACCAGTATGCAAAATTTAAATACTTCCCTGGGACTAGCTTTGAGTCTAGCCTGTAATAGGCAGTGCTCAAAGCTTTCTTGTGGTTCTTGTATTGGCTAAATATTTTTTCTGGACAGCTTTGGTGAAAGAACAAAGCTACAATGAGAGAAATGATAATTGAAGAGAAAGAAAGAGTGGAAAAAGTCGAAGTTCGGAAAATTTCTAGATTTCGAATTGGAAATGTAACGTCTCATCCGACGAAGCTTGAATTCTTCAGTTCCTTAGGAAGATGGACTCGAGAAGAATCGCGCGAGACAGAGAAATGAATATAAATTACTACTTAAAACTTTAAATTGAAATTTTGAAGTTTTCGATTTGACGAGCGCGTAAACTTTTACGAACAAAGATGGAGAAGCGTAAAATGCGACCACAAAGCCCAAATTACTTATTTTTCTGACCAAATACGTAACACCGACTTTGATATTGCGACCTATAAGTCAAAATTCCCAAATTAGGTATTTGCGACTTTAAAGTCACAAAATTTATTGACCTATTCGCGCTTTTCGACTTGAAATAGCCCTATTATGGCATATATTACCTATTTAAGCTCTAATTATATATATAAAAATAATAATATATATATAAATAAAATTAATAAAATTAAATTTTAAATTTTCGACCTATTAGCGCATTTTGAAAAAAAAACCGACCTGAAAGTAAATATTTCGACTTGATATTTCACACACACACTTACATTAGGGTGTCCCAAAAATATGAAATTAATTTTTCGTAAACGCATACCCTCCAAGTTTTTTCTAAATGGTCCTATTAGCTTAAATATTAAATATTATTGAGATTGGAATACGATAACCCGTGCCGAATTTCCTTCGAAGTTTGGTATGAAGTCTCTTCAAATTGAGTCCCCCAAAAGTATGCATCGAAATTTTTTTATATTAAATATCGTTGGTTTTCCTGAAAATATTGCAGCATAACCAAGATATCAGAAATATATAGTGAAATTATGTTTATCGTTCATTATAGTTCGAACAAAATTTCACTAGAAAATACTCAAAACTAATAGGAGATTTTAGCCCTAAATATTGACATGCATACCTTGAGGGTACAATTCATATTAAAATTCAACGCCTCAAATTTGTTAATTCTCGAATATCTCGCACATTTTTTACCTGATCTGGACATATAAGGGCTTAAAATGTTACCAATGAAACTGGATAGTGGTTTTAAAAGTTTAAATATTTTATACGCAATGTATGGGATAGTAAAATATATTGTAAATCAGAAAATTTTTGGAAATCGTTGATTTTTCAGAATTTTTAACTTTCATGTCTGGTAGAACTCTTTGTAAAAGAAGTGCATCACGTAAAGCCCGTTTCCTCGTAAGGCCCACTTTATTTTAAACCAACCACTAACTATCAAATGTTCTTGTACTAGCACATGTTGAAACATGTCCTCAAGCTATTTCGCAGAAATAAAAAATTAAGACAATCGCACAATATTTGCGGCGCCCACAGTCAATTGAAAATAACAGAGACGTAAAAATGGCATTTTTATAGTAGTCCGCGCTTAACAAATAATTATAGGTATATAGTGAACTTGTGGGGGTTGCTTTATTAAAATAAGAAATTTTGTACATACAGAGGTATGTTTATGGAAAAAATTCTATTGCAAATTTTTTTTTCTTGGAAAGCCTCTGAAAGCCCATACAAAAAAAAAAAAAAAAAGCCCTGACGGACATTAAGAAACCATTTTTTGAGTTGCTCTCAGGTGAAAATAGTAGTATGAACGGCAACTATACGTTCTTTATCCTTAAATAGCGTTTTATCTTTTAAATTTAAAAAAGCTGAGTTACATTTAATTAGTTTTTTTTTTAAATAAACGAATTGTTCCTGTTATTTTAATTTTTTTTTACTAGCTTTTACAATATAGATTAACCTATAAAGCTAACAAAAATAATTAATGCAGGTTTGGGTTCATAATCTCAAACAAGGAATAAATGGGCCTTTTAAGGTACACATGTTCCTCGTAAGGCCCAAAAAGTCGTTTTTTTTCAATCGCATTTTAAGACCTTTTCCGATAAGGTTTTTTGGTAGAATTTTTTGTTGTTCTATAGAAAATTTATCAAATAAAACAACACAAAAACAATCGGTCCTGTATCATCAATACTTTGTACGCTGCAATGGAAAAGGTGTTAGGTGGGCCTAATGTGGTGTACTGACCTTACTTACAACCTATAACTGAAGTTTCTTAAGTTGGAGTTTCTTTACTAAAAAAAGCATTTATTATATACCCAAAAACTATTACTATTTAATATTTTAATAAGTATTTTGGTAAAAATTATAAGCATAAGCATAAGCAAATCACTCTACATGTAACACCCGTAACACAGCCATTCCGACTAGAACTTATGTTATTTCGATGTCTAACGTTTTTAAAGTTTTCAAAATCTTTGAGTCGATATTTAAAAGTTAAACGTAAAAACTCGCAAAGCAGATGATTAAAAGGAGTAGTTTTCGAAATTGCATTAAAACGCTAAATGTGTTTGCCTTAAAAATGTATAAATTATACCAAACATCTAAAAAATTTCCAAAAATAGGAAAATTTTTTTAAAATTGAGAAATATTGACATTTGTGTTGTATTAAGAGATTATTTTTGGGCGAACCCATCTTTGAGTAAGATCTTAGAATAGGTTCATATTGATTTTTGAGGTCTGTATGACATTTTAAGGCATTTTAAATTAAAAACAAGTTTTATATGGAAAAATTTGTTGGGTGTATAGTGTGGTAGGACGGGTGGTGTTGAGCGTGTGCGATTTTGATTTAAATTTTATATTTGCTTAATTTTATCAATAGAAGTATGAAACCTTCGTACTTTGGAGCGCTATAGCCTTCTTAGCTAGCATCTAAAAGTTCCAATGACATTCGGCAGGGCGTGGTCCTACCTTCACACCATTAAGTTTGTGATTGTTATCATGACAAAAAAAAATGAGGTGTTAGATACTCTAGTAAAAAGAGCTCCACCAAACTTATGGAAATTAAAAAATCTTAAACATCTAGAAATTTTTTCTGATTTTAAATATATTTTACTACACTTGCGTATAAAACTATAAAGATTTTATAATCGCAAGCCTATTCAATTGGTAACATTTTAAACCATAATGTTACCAGATCTAATGAAAAATGAGTGAGATATTTGAATATTAACAAATCTTAAACGTTGATTTTTTATATGAATTGTACCCTCAAGGTATGCATGTCAATATTTAGGGCTAAAATTTCCTATTAGTTTTGAGTATTTTCCAGTGAAATTTTGTTCGAACTATAATGCACGATAAACATAAATTCACTATATATTTCTGATATCTTGGTTATGCTGCAATATTTTCAGGAAAACCAACGATATTTAATATAAAAAAATTTCGATGCATACTTTTGGGGGACTCAATTTGAAGAGACTTCATACCAAACTTCGAAGGCAATTCGGCACGGGTTATCGTATTCCTATCTCAATAATATTTAATATTTAAGCTAATAGGACCATTTAGAAAAAAATTGGAGGGTATGCATTTCGATTTTTGGGAAAATAAAACCCTCCCTTATATCTTGGGACACCCTAACTTACATGGTGCATTTCACGCCATGCTGTGATAGCGCAATGTGAACCCTTTGTTTTGCTAGATGATGACGTCACATATGATTTGTTTCATAAAGAGTGGAATTATTTTCTGCGATCTATTATTTCTATGTCGTTTTATTAATTTCAATGAAAGGTCTATCCAATCCATGTATATTTCTTGAGCCCACAAAGTGAAATATCCATACTAAGTTTGGACCATAGCACCAAATCCTGGCGTCAGCTAACAACACAAGGCAAAAATTGCCAAAAATTTTTTTGTTAGCCCACCCATGAATAAATTTTACCCAACGGGAAAAGGTAGGCAAAGTAAGTTAAACATGCAACATAACTACCCATTACCTTAGCAATGAATTTTTGTACAGCGATGTCCTAGGAAAATCGTGCATTACGACTGTAATTGAAACTGTAACCACATGTCAATTTGGTTGTTTTTGGTAGAATATATTAAATATAATAATATAACAAAAACCTTCTACTCCTTAATTTTCCGATAAACTGGTAATGCATAGTTCCACTTCTTTGAATTTATAAATGAATCATTATATTACAAAGTTCATGACTTACGCATTTTCCCGTTGGGTATTCCGACGCAACTGAAAACAGTTATATCTAAGCTAAAATTTCGTATAAGAAATCGCGAGAGTGACGTCATCCCTCAATGAGAAATGATAATACACATGTGTTTGCGCAAGCTTAGAGATTCCTCGATATGCTTTGTCATCGGGCCAAAGAGTATAGATAAAGAAGAGGCGGCATTTCGCGTTACGCGCTCTACGCTTTTCACTCATTCGTTTTTCACGCATATCGAAAGAATATGAACTTTTTTCGCAACAGAACATAAACAAAACAAAGATGAGAAAGGAAAGAGAATATGCGAAAAATGGCTTTGCAACCAAAACCAGTTCTGGCTTTCCTTTCTCTTTCACTCATTAGCATTTCGCGAGTTGCCGTCGCTCACGTTGTGTGTTCATTTTTTTGTCGTTTCGATTGAACGGAATATGAGAACGGGAGAGTGTGCGTTCACGTACACTTTACGTTCGCTTACACTTAGCCTACGTTTGTACTTGGACGTTGTGTGCTTCGAACATTTTTGTCTTCTTGAAAATGAAAAAATCATTTTTCGAGTCTGCTGCTTATGTTGTTTATCTGTTGCTACCCGTGCAACGCAGCGAAGCCGCCGTTCGGTTTTGTAGAGTGCCTTCCATCAAGCGATTTACGGAAAAGTGGAGGTCTTGTCGGCTGTAAGATGCTTGTTTGAAAATATATGTTCTTTTGAAAGTTGTTATAAAAGTAATTGGTTAGCTCTGAATTTTATTTTTAACGTGTAGGGCCGTTAAAAAACGTAGTTAAAACAATATTTTTACGCGTTTTTGCCATCAGTCTTTACATTCCCTAGAAAATAATAATATTTTCTGTAATGAAACTTAACCATTATCCATAATTCTCACATGTAAAAACGTAAAGGGGTAACCCTTTTTTTAACCCTTTTCTGCCGAACGGCAGAAAAAATACATTTTATAAAAACAAATTTTTAGAAACATAAATAAATAAATTAATTCGGAAACATAAATATATAAATTCCCTCGGCGAACTAGCAAAGAGAATTTATCCTAGGCGAAATTTTTAGCGCCTTCTTACTTTTTACTTCTCTCCTACGTTATCCCCCGTAATTATCATTAAGCAACATATAAGTAGGGTTCTGCATTAAAAGGCAAAACACGACTCACTGGAATTAAACACATGAGAGTGGTAGAGACGGATGACATTACATCTCCGTCCCTCTTATGAGTTTCTTTCAGTGAGACGTGTTTTGCCTCTTAATGTAGAACCGCACTTAGCAACAACAACTTTCTACCTTTCACAGTGATCAAAATCCAAAATTTTACTCGTAAGTTTTGGAGAAAAGTATTTTCAAGTCTTAAAGGCTTTACGCTCAAATAACTAATAAAATCCCATGTCCAATTTTACTTCAAACATAAATTCAAATATATAATATTTCTGTGTGAATTTTAATTGAACATCTTGAAAAATTTGTAAAGTGTAAAAAAAATTATTTTGCCCAAAAAATTATCTGTACGAATTCATATTTTACACATTGTCCTTCACATGCATGACAACGAAAATCCTTCTAACACACACGCACACATATGAAAAGTTGTTATTCTGATTTGTGTCCAAAGGCATGCGAAAGTAATTCGCCAACGCAGGCGTGCATAAAGTCAGCAATAGCGCAGCCGGAGGGGAGCCCCTGAAATAAACATAAGGCTCTCTAAAAAGTTTTTATATAGGAATATGTTTTGAAAAATTTAACTTTTATTGAATAAATAAACAAGGCTACCTCATATTTGGTATTGAAATCAAACTCAAGTAAATATGTATTATATGACTTTCATATGAACTTTTTACGCAGACCCTTGAAAAAAAATTTTAACTCCGCGCCTGAAAGACATTGGTTGTTTACGATTTCATTTGCCTTCTGTATTTCTTTCCATTTCTTTGTTTTGGTTATTTTCTACTATCGCACGTGGTATATTCTCTTATGATATGCATGAAACTCAGAAAGAGGGAAGTGAGAAAATTGCGAAATGCCGCCTCTTCTATATCTATACTCTTTGATCGGGCGGATTTCTGACGATCAGTATTGCCAGGTTTATTTTTCGAAAAATCTGACAAGCTAAGAAAAATATCTCCACTGAAGATAATTTATTTTTTAATTCAATTACAATATATTTTTCAAAACAAAAATCTTTTTTGAAGATAAAAATACTCACTTTAGCGAGGTATAAAGTTAGAAGCAATTTTATACTGCTTTGTGAATTGACTTATAGTTTTTCCGGCAAATAAATTAAATACTTACTGAAAACAAATTTTTTCTTTTGTGAAATGATACTCTTTGGGTGATTTTTAAGACTATTTTCTATTTAATTTTAATTATAGTTACATCTTTACATATTATATCTTACAGTACGTCTAGAGTCACACATTACATTTGTGATAACTTTTTATCACTCGCCATTTCGAATCGGCATGTTGTGGTGAGGGAGAGTAAGAGGGGGACGTACCTGGTTGCGCTGCTGCTGCTGTGGAGTGGCCGATTTTGGACTGCTTTCTTCGTTGTTTTGGAGTCGGCGGTTTTCGCGTCGCGATTGTTGCTTTTAAAAATTTAATATTATTTTTTTTTTTAAGGATGGTTGGCCTTCGTGGCGTTTGATGGAGAGAGAGAAAAAAACTAAAACAATTGCCTTCTTGGCGCTTTCTTATTTATGGAAATTTTTTCATTTAATTTTTTGCTTGGTTTTTTTTCTTCTCTTTTTTTTGTCACTTGATTTCTACGTGTTTTTGTTTGTTT
>CM035807.1:42700399-42749263 GCA_020466095.1 Chlorops oryzae | reverse complement strand
GATTTGGAAACCAATTGGGTAAATTTGGTATACTAAAACACTTGTTCTTTTTGAAAGATGATTCACCCTCATTTGTGGTTTTTTTTTTGGTTCTAAAATTTTTTGAGCCTCCTATACGCAATATTTAAAAGACACCGAATTATTTTTGTTGTAAGTTTTATTTACAAACATATTGCTTATATATAAAGATTAATTTTATTTTTGATTTCGGAGTACCAACGCTCTTGGCAACAACTATATCATGGCATCTCTTATTACTGACACGAAAAACCATTTTTCCATGCAATACTAGTCAGAGCTTTATACGAAGCCCTACCCCTCTTTGCACTTGTTCTTTAGTTTTATTGAAAGTACTAGTTGCCTCCGGGAAATATACCTCACGCTTCCTAGAGGGTAATAAGCTTTGAGCTCTGCTGTGTTGAAAGTCATATTGTAATGTCGATGTGTGAGTTCGTCTGTACAAAAATCGTGGTGACCCAGCCCACTTGACCAGAGATTCGCGTACGGGCGAAGGTTCGCTTAGGCGAAACAAAAGCGAACGTCAATTTTACACAAATTCACCAAATCTGCGCGCAGGCGAAGGAAACGCGAACCTCGTTTTTTACTTTTAGCCGCCCAACGTTCGCTCAGGCGAAGAAACAGTGAACTTCAATCTCTCTCTCTCTCTCTCTCTCTCTCTCTCTCTCTCTCTCTCTCTCTCTCTCATTTGATGTGCCATTTTCTGTATTCATGTAGTTTTTCATGCTCTCTCTCTCTCTCTCTCTCATGTTTGTGCCTCTACCCGATTGAAAAGTGTTCGAAAAAACCTTGCAGAATGTGCGCGTCAGTATGGAAAGAAGTCTAAGGAAATGAGCACTTATTTTATTTTGCAGTGATACTCAGGATGTGATTCATAATCTATAACTTATAATTTATAAGCTTTTTACAAATATAAAAATGAGCATCTCTATGTAATAAGGCACTTGGTCCTTCATCAATTTTCAATAAAATAAAAAATAAATCAAAACATAAATGTAGTAAACTCATTTTGCCTATAGGAACAACTTGAAAACGAAACCCGCCCAACCTTCGCAAAATCATCCGAAAGCGAATCGAAAGCGAAAGTCAGCGCGAATTCGTAAACGAACAATTTGCTGCCAATAACTGAGCGACAAAGTGTGTGCCAGCGAACAATTCTCGAATTCGAAAGCGAACGTTTTGTTCGCTTAAAGTTCGCGTTAATGTTCGCTTTCGAATCGCAAGCGAATGTTTTGGTCAACTGGGAGTTATAAAAAGTCAATTTAAATATTTTATGTGAGTGTATTAACTGTGGGAAAAGTCAGGTTGTGAACGGGCAAAGTATTGTATGCCCCACATCAATTCGAGCTTAGTAAACAACACTATTACTATTACTATTACTATTGAACAAGTTAATCGGATTACAAACGAAATAAGACCTGCCTGTAAAAATCGGGAGTACTGATGTGTAACAAGCGTTCGATAAAGTTTAGCATGACGGACTGTTATACAAAATCAGAAGATTACTTCCCTTTAATTTTGAAGCCATCTTTGAGTCATAGGTACTTAAAACATAGAATGTTTCAACTAAGACATAACTCATTTGCTTTTAAAGTATTGAAATAAACACGGGAGTCCCCCAAGGGAGTGTTGTTGGGCCTTTTTTTTCAAAATCTGGTTATCTAAATGGCGAATCAAAATAAATGAGCTTAAATGTCAACATATTAATTTCACGGTCAATAGAATAGTTTCTCCGGATTGACATGGTAAGCATATTGAAGCGAATAGAACTCAAATGAAGCTAAAAGCCAATAGCTTGCACTGGTAAAAAAAAAAGCCACTCTACTCTAAAGCTTGAATATAAAATCTCTCTATACAACCAAGTTATAATAAAACAAAATGGATGTATAGCACAGGCCGACACAGATTATAAATTTTACATCGAATCTCTTCCTTTTTTTCAAAACTTTGAATAACTTCGGCAATTTTCAAGAACTTATCAATATTTATACACCATTTTATTGTCAATTAAATGTGTTTTTTAAAAATATGCCAATTTGGAGGCGTTGCACCCGAAGGCAATTGGGTAAAAAAGGGTTCAAAGTTGAAAAATTTGGGTGGAAAACTAACATTTTCAGTTTCGAATTGGAAAATTTCCAATAAACTCTTACAAACCAAGAAAACAATTTACATTTGTTATAAGACCTGTCTTTTCGCTTCTCACTCCTGTAAAAAAATTTGAAGTATAAAATTAAGCAACCGAGTTGATGGCAGTTAAGTATATCAAAGTCGAAAAAAATCATATTTTGCCTATATCTCTTTAACTAGAGCTGATAGAGAAAAACCGACCACATTTTCGAAATCAACTGAGTCCAAATATTCAAAACCGTCGGCACCAAACAAAAAGTGTATTTTTATCGGCCTGTGTAGTTTAAAATTTTATGATCATGCCAGCACTTCGAAATTAGAAATCCTATTAAGAGCACAGTCCAAGATCCTAAAGACCATAACCAGAGCCCCTTAATTTTTTACGAATGAACATATCCATAGAGAGCTCAACGTAGAACTGGTTAAACAGAGTTCACCAATATCAAAGAGAAATACTTCCATAAATTGCGCAGATATGTAAATGCACTTGCCTTTGGATAGTCGAACACATCGTACTCTTCGAGATTGAAAAGAAATGAACGACCAGCATTTAAAAATCGTTCTGCAACAGCTGGAGCAGTCCATGCACATTCATCAACTCAGCTTTGCAAACACCGAAAAAATATCGGTGGCAATATTGACTAAAAGTTGTCGTCAATTTTTGACTACGGATTTTAGTCGATAGGGGTATTCACAAAGGCGTGTTAAAAACGTTGGAAAGTTGCAAAATCGGAAAAATGCGACTTCTTAAAAAATTTTTAATTTTTTTTTGTATCTTGCACAACTTTTTAAGCAGTTAAAATTTTCCGATTTTCCGACTTTCCTATTTTCCGACGCTTTTGTGAATACCCCTTTTATGACGAATTTTTTTCATGCTAACGAAAATATTTGTTATATTCAAGAAATTTTGTGAATAGTACGAAAGAAAATTCTTCAATATGACTAAAATGTTTCATCAATTTGACAAATTTTCTTAATATTTAAGAAAAAAATTCTTCATATTGCAGAAATGTCCTCAATATGCCGAAAACTTTAGTGAAATTTAAAATTTTCGTAAATAAGAAGAAATTTATTCAATATAACGCAAACTGTTTGTTGATATGAAGAAATGTAGTGAAATATAACAAAACTTAATCGTAAATCTAAAGAAACTATTTTCGTATATATGAAGAAATTTCTTCAATATTTGATGAATAAAACGAATATTTTTCGTACAAATGAAGAATTTTCTTCAATATAACTAATGTTATTCTTGAATATAAATAAATTTCGTCAATATTACGAATCTTTATTTTGACAATTTCCTGCTGCAAATATTCGTATTATTGATGAAATTTCTTCAAAATAGCTAATATAATTCCTAAATATGAAGAAATATCTTTCTGCAGCAGGAAAGGTTGAAATTAAATAAATTTCATAATATTGAAGAAATTTCTTTAAAATGACTTATACACGTAAATCTTTAATATGAAGAAATTTGTTCAATATAACTAATGCAGTTCTTGAATATGAAGAAATTTCGTCAATATTACGAACCTTTATTTTCAGATGTTCCTGTTGCAGATCTTTGTAGTATTGAATAAATTTCTTCATTGTTATTTTTGACCATCTTCATATTTCATTAATTATTAATTGGGCTTTTGGTCCCTCATTTTTAACTTATAGTGAAAAATGTATTATTTTGGCAATTGAAAAAATTTATTTTTCATAAATTGCCGAGAAGTGTGGAAAGCTGATACGACCGGTTTCGAACCCAGCTTACAGGTTCATCATCAGGTATCTTTAACCAACACCTTAGCCACTCTGACCACCTCAGCGATGTGAGGTAGGTCGGCTAAATTGTGCATATATATGCACCATTGGCGTGCCCGCCTTATTGTTAATTGTTATTTTTGACCATCTTCATATTTCATTAGTTATTATTTGCGCTTTTGGTCCCTCATTTTTCACTTATCCATTGTTTTATAATTTTACTTTCCCCATCTATTCTAAAAAGGCGAATTTCAACCTCGATAAAAATAAGTTCCCATGAAATTCGTTCGTAAGAGCTTACAGAATCTGGCTGATTATGATATCCAATTTTATTATTTTAATATTATTTAAACAAATCTAAAATATTTATATTCTAATAATCTGTACAATTTTTTTTGTTGTTTTAGATGGACGGTGCTGTGCCATATTTCACGCCATCCACGCGCTTCTGGTGCAAATAGCACAAGTCATCGGAGAAGGCCAAAAGCGAGCTAGAAAGTCTTTTTCCATACGGGAATCTCAGCTTAGCTTTATGGTTGTTGGCAACACCGTTGCTGAGCTTATTTAAGTTACCGATAACATTTGGGATTTTTAAACAAAAGTAATGCAGTTTGGATGGGTTGTTATGTACTTTATTCGTTATGAGAAGAAATTTTAGTGGGCTCTTCTAGTTGACAAATAATTCAATTAGTATGATGTAATAGCCAACTTAAATTCAAGTCAGCGAAATATGGTGAAAATCTTTCTTCTGAGAATTTCAAATAGTGTCATGTTGTGGACAATCAAGTGGGCTTAAGCATTATTCATGTTTATATGACATAAAATATTAATCCTAATTTTGGTGAATTTTTTAAAATTGCCCAAATGCACAGGAAACCCAATATGCAAAATCTGAATCATGCGCTGCTCTGATTGGCTAATGGATCAGCCGCGACCACGGCTGCCACTTTTGGTACTTTTGTACCAAAATTTGTACTTTTTTTTGTATTTGGTACATTGGTACCTAACTCGTAGATTTGGTACATTTTTCAGGTGGTTGCGAATGAATTGTAAGACAATGGCTTAAATGTTTATAGAGCTACAGCCGTGGTTATGATAACAGTTTTCAGATTTTGCAACAGTGACTTAAATGACAGTTTGAGTCAAAATGTCTCTAAGCATATATATTAACATATATATGGTTTTGGTACCCTTTTTTTTATGGGCTTGGTACAAAAAAACTTGAGGTGAGTGGCAGCCATGGCCACGATGGCGGCAGATCGGCTGGTTAAAGTTTTCGGCTAAGAAGGGTTGCAATAAAATGTTGCAAGAAATTTTAGTACAGGGTTGCATTTATAGTTCATAAAAGCTTTAATACTTGAAAGCTTTTTGTAAAAAAACACATGGTTACATGTGGACTGAACTATTTGTTTAAAAACGGCGCCGAACATGCGGTATTTGCCAATTTCCAAGCATCATGTATTCGTCCGATTATTCGTTTATGTTCCATTCCCTATGCAAATCACACGTAGAATCATTGTTTCGGAAAACAAATTTTTGATATAAAAAACAATGCGAAGGAAAAAGACAGTTTTTTTCTTGAATGTTACGGCAACATTTCAGACTTCCTTTCTTTCCCATATAATCAATTTAGTTTTGAGCAAATGTTTCCGAAAAATTGTTTCTACGTGTGACCGAGTACATTCGAAACTCGCTGGTCACACATTCATGAAACATGTTCTAAAACATTTGATTCGTTGGTAAGGGAGGTAAGCGGCAAAGAGAGGGGTCTTGACCGGCGACTTGCTTAAACAGCTTTCACATGTACCGAATTCTTTCGGACGATATTCGGTACATGAAAAAGCTGACTTGTATCCATGCTTTTCTCACATCTCTACTAACGCTAAACGTGTAAAAAATGACTAAAATTTTTTAGGAGATTTTAGTTTGAAATTGCAGGATTTTGGGGGTTTTTAATTTTGATTTGGGGGGAAAAAAATTTATGAGTTGGCATCACTGCTATTGCTAACGTTTATTTCTTGATAAGTTACTTTTGAAGGAAGACGTTCACTTTTTCCTGCAATTTTGACCACCAAAATAGTTTTTGCCGCCAGAAATCTTTTTTCGTACTACTTTTGTAAGTATCTAAGCAACGCCTCTGGATATTCCAAAGTGTCCGTTCCAACATTGTCCCAAAATAAACGGAGACAGAAAACCCGAGACACGTGAAGGACACACATGAGAGTGATGAAGACGAAAGATATTGCATCTCCGTCACTCTCATGTGTTTCCTTCCGATGTCTCGCGTTTTGTGTCCCTGTATAAACCGAAACATTATCTTTGTTAAAGCTGTAATAGCACAATAGCAGCCCATTGTGAGCCACGGGCCTAGACCATATAGTACATGGACTTCAACAAGACAAGCATTTTGCGTGCAGTGATGACGTCACATGGTGAGATTCTGTAAGCAAATATCCACTCGCGCTGCTGCGATTAAAGATTATATTTCAAATGCGAATGCAAATATTCGTTACATCACTAGAGGAAACTTTAGGAACGAAAACGAACTCGTTGTGGTTTTTCAAGCGATTGTAATTTACAATACTTTTATCAGTTTTTTTTTAAGAACTGATATTGTTAACGAAATCGAAAACGAGCTTTTTGTTTGCTGGGTAGCTCACCTGTGACGTATCATCATTGCACGCTTGCTTTTGCTGAGGAGTAGTAGCAGTCCTTGTACTATATGGTCTAGGCCCGTGGCTCACAATGGGCTGCTATTGTGCTATTACAGCTTTAACAAAGATAATGTTTCGGTTTATACAGGGACACAAAACGCGAGACATCGGAAGGAAACACATGAGAGTGACGGAGATGCAATATCTTTCGTCTTCATCACTCTCATGTGTGTCCTTCACGTGTCTCGGGTTTTCTGTCTCCGTTTATTTTGGGACAATGTTGGAACGGACACTTTGGAATATCCAGAGGCGTTGCTTAGATACTTACAAAAGTAGTACGAAAAAAGATTTCTGGCGGCAAAAACTATTTTGGTGGTCAAAATTGCAGGAAAAAGTGAACGTCTTCCTTCAAAAGTAACTTATCAAGAAATAAACGTTAGCAATAGCAGTGATGCCAACTCATAAATTTTTTTCCCCCCAAATCAAAATTAAAAACCCCCAAAATCCTGCAATTTCAAACTAAAATCTCCTAAAAAATTTTAGTCATTTTTTACACGTTTAGCGTTAGTAGAGATGTGAGAAAAGCATGGATACAAGTCAGCTTTTTCATGTACCGAATATCGTCCGAAAGAATTCGGTACATGTGAAAGCTGTTTAAGCAAGTCGCCGGTCAAGACCCCTCTCTTTGCCGCTTACCTCCCTTACCAACGAATCAAATGTTTTAGAACATGTTTCATGAATGTGTGACCAGCGAGTTTCGAATGTACTCGGTCACACGTAGAAACAATTTTTCGGAAACATTTGCTCAAAACTAAATTGATTATATGGGAAAGAAAGGAAGTCTGAAATGTTGCCGTAACATTCAAGAAAAAAACTGTCTTTTTCCTTCGCATTGTTTTTTATATCAAAAATTTGTTTTCCGAAACAATGATTCTACGTGTGATTTGCATAGGGAATGGAACATAAACGAATAATCGGACGAATACATGATGCTTGGAAATTGGCAAATACCGCATGTTCGGCGCCGTTTTTAAACAAATAGTTCAGTCCACATGTAACCATGTGTTTTTTACAAAAAGCTTTCAAGTATAAAAGCTTTTATGAACTATAAATGCAACCCTGTACTAAAATTTCTTGCAACATTTTATTGCAACCCTTCTTAGCCGAAAACTTTAACCAGCCGATCTGCCGCCATCGTGGCCATGGCTGCCACTCACCTCAAGTTTTTTTGTACCAAGCCCATAAAAAAAAGGGTACCAAAACCATATATATGTTAATATATATGCTTAGAGACATTTTGACTCAAACTGTCATTTAAGTCACTGTTGCAAAATCTGAAAACTGTTATCATAACCACGGCTGTAGCTCTATAAACATTTAAGCCATTGTCTTACAATTCATTCGCATCCACCTGAAAAATGTACCAAATCTACGAGTTAGGTACCAATGTACCAAATACAAAAAAAAGTACAAATTTTGGTACAAAAGTACCAAAAGTGGCAGCCGTGGTCGCGGCTGATCCATTAGCCAATCAGAGCAGCGCATGATTCAGATTTTGCATATTGGGTTTCCTGTGCATTTGGGCAATTTTAAAAAATTCACCAAAATTAGGATTAATATTTTATGTCATATAAACATGAATAATGCTTAAGCCCACTTGATTGTCCACAACATGACACTATTTGAAATTCTCAGAAGAAAGATTTTCACCATATTTCGCTGACTTGAATTTAAGTTGGCTATTACATCATACTAATTGAATTATTTGTCAACTAGAAGAGCCCACTAAAATTTCTTCTCATAACGAATAAAGTACATAACAACCCATCCAAACTGCATTACTTTTGTTTAAAAATCCCAAATGTTATCGGTAACTTAAATAAGCTCCGTTGCTGAGTGTGAGCAGCATATAATGGAATTAAAAAACTCCAACCAGCGCATCCAGCCATTTATTATGGTGATAGGCTCTCTCCTCGAACCAGAGCAGATTGTCTTATTCTTTGATGGGGTAAAGTATACATTGAGTATCCAAAACAAAGTGTTTGCGTATGGACATTTTTGCAAAAAATTTTTTATAATATTAACTTAAGCTCAGATGTCAAAAGCCAGAAATTAAAGACCATCATAACTCAAAAAAAAAAAAAAAAAAATTAAGATATAAGTAAGAGTAATGTTAATAATTGTTCACACGTATTAAAAACTAATAAGTTTTTATTATTTTTATTTTTCAGAAGCAAAGAATGTTTTTTTAAATTTCAATAACGTATTAATTAAGTTAATAGATTTAATAAAAAAATAAGAAAATTATTTTTGATGATTTTGATTTGGAAGGGGTTTATTAAATATGAAGAAATTTCTTCAATATAACGAAGAATTTCCGTATTAATGAAGACATTTCTTCAATATAACGAAGGGGTTTGGTAAATATGAAGAAATTTCTTCAATCTGACGAAGAATTTTCGTATATATGAAGAAATATATTCAACATAACGAAGGGGTTTATTAAATATGAACTCTCTCTTCAATAACACGAAAAATTTCCGTATTATTTTTTTTTTTTTTAAACGTTTTATTATTTATTCGATCGCTCCTCTAATATAGGAGTCTAGCAATAAGTTTTTAAATCTTACACCTAATTGGACAATATTACAAATCACAAAGCATTTTCTTAATTGAAAAGTTTATGACTTAGTAATAAGTTCATTGCGGGCCTCGGATACCGAAAACTGGGCTTTGCTGATGTGTGAAGAAACACGTAAAATATTGACGGTGCGGAAACGAAGATTTTAAGCAGCTAGGCTGTGCGTGGATTGCAAGGGTGCATGGAGTGCACCCACCAAGTAGACGATCAGCTAGGAAAGCTGAGTTTATGGATGTGCGTGGATTGCAAGGGTGCATGGAGTGCACCCACCGAGTAGACGATCAGCTAGGAAAGCTGAGTTTATGGACCTGCATGGATTGCACCTGCTGTTGTAGAACGATTTATAATTGCTGGACGGTCATTTCTTTTCAATCTCGAAGAGTACGATGTGTTCGATAATCCACGGGCAAGTGGATTTACATGTCTTCGCAATTTATTGAAGTATTTCTCTTTGATATTGGTGAACTCTGTTTTAACCAGTTCTACGTTGAGCTCTTTATGGATCCGTTCATTCGAAACAAACCAAGGAGCTCCTGTTATAGTCCTTAGGATCTTGGACTGTGCTCTTTGCAGGATTTCTATATTCGAAGAGCTGGCATTTCCATACAATTGTAAACCAAACGTCCATATTGGTTTTATAACTTGGTTGTATAGAAAGATTTTATATTCAAGCTTTAAAGGAGAGCGGCTATTTATTAACCAGTGCAGGCTGTTGGCTTTAAGCTTCATTTGGGTTTTCTTGGCTTCAATATGCTTACGCCATGTCAGTCTTTTGTCCAAATGAATACCGAGATATGTGACTTCCTCACATTGTGGGATGCGTACATTATTAAGGAAAATGTCTGGAGAAGCTTTTATATTGAGCGTGAAATTAATGTGTTGACATTTAGGCTCATTAATTTTGATACGCCATTTAGATAACCAGCTTTGGATTTCGCTCAAGTGATCTTGGAGCTGAGAAGTTGCGATACTTATGTTCTTGTGCCGACTAAGTACCGCTGTGTCATCAGCAAATGTTGAAATCAATATTCTATCGTTATTTGGAATATCTGCTGTGTATACAAGGTAAAGAAAGGCCCAAAAACACTCCCTTGGGGGACTCCCGCGTTTATTTGAAAGGTTTTTGTAATAAATGAGTTATGTCTTACTTGATACGTTCTATGTTTTAAGTATGACTCAAAGATCGCGTGAAAATTAAAGGGAAGTAATCTTCTGATTTTGTATAACAGTCCGTCATGCCAAACTTTATCGAACGCTTGTTGCACATCAAGAAATACTGCAGACCAGTACTCCCGATTTTCATAGGCAAGTCTTATTTCATTTGTAATCCGATTTACCTGTTCAATAGTACCGTGTTGTTTTCTAAACCCGAATTGATGTGGAATGATAATGTTCTGCTCTTGCAGACAAGGTGTTAATTTAGCTATGAGTTACTTTTCGAATAACTTTGAGAGACAAGGCAGGAGGCTAATTGGTCTATAAGAGGAAGTTTGGATAGGATCTTTTCCTGGCTTAGGCACCATTTTACTAACCGACCGTTTCCAATCTATTGGGAAGTAGCTGAATTCAATAATTGCATTAAATAAGACTGTTAAAAACTGTACTGCTACGAATGTTATATTTTTTAACATTTTTGGAGTGACAAGATCATGTCCCGGGGCTTTTTTGCAGACAAGTTAATTTTTTATGATACCGACAATTTCTCTTGAACTGATTTGTATGGAAATTCTACGATTGTTTTCGGACAAAGTTGGGAGAACATGCTCAGCATTGCTCGGATTCGGTTGGAATACGTTATTGAGGTGCAAAGCAAAAACCATAGCTTTCTCTTCATCTGAGCGCGCCCATCCTCTGTTGAGACACCGAACGGGTGTTTCACTCTGTACTGGAGTCTTCAAAGAGCGGCTTGCCAACCACAAGGAACTACGATTTGAGCCTCTGGGCGTAAGGTTCTCGACAAAGTTGCGGGTTTTACATTATTTCTCCCTATTTAAACTTGCTCTTAGCTTTTTTTCAACTTCTTTTAGCTTGTTTTTGGCCAACGGAGAACGGACCCGCTGCCATTCGCGCCTGAATCTTCGTTTTTCTGCGACGAGATTTTCAATTTCCCTATTAGAGAAGGCGTGTTTTGTTCTATATTTAGTATGAGGAGTCGATTTTTGCGCTGCTGATGCCAAATAAGAGTTAAAAACAGTTAAGGCATCGTCAATGTGATCAATGCATTCATTTTTATAGTTAGTATGAATATGCGAACATATGTGCTTTTTGTATTTTAACCAATTTGTGCCTGCATCTGTTAAGCTGGGTGAGCGTTCTACTGGTTCCGGATATTTGTTCAAAACGAACACAACTGGGAAATGATCTGAGGAGAGGTCGGTTGTTGCTTTTGCAGAAATAAACTCTCTTGCAATACCTTTAGTTATTCCGAAATCTAAGAGGTCTGGAATTTTTTGGATTGGAATTTGTTAGCCAATAAGTTGGCTGTTTTGGAGATACAAAGTCTAGAGAATTGTTTTTATTAACAATTGCCTTGTATAATTGCTGACCCTTAGGATTGCAGGTTCTGGAACCCCAGAAAATGTGCTTTGCATTATAGTCTCCTGCTGCTAGGAACTTATCACCTAATGTCTTAAAGAAGTCTAAGAAAATTTTTTCGGTTATGCTAAAACGAGGGGGGCAATAAATCGCCGATAAAACCAGATTTTTACCTCTCACTATTACGCAAAGCGTTGTTGCCTGAAGGAAATCATAACTGTAAGAATCTAGAATAAAATGTTGTATTCTTCTACGAATAAGTATATCCGTGCCTCCATGCGCCTTGCCATCTGGGTGGTTGGTTTGATAAAAAATATACCCGGGGATTGAGAAGAAATTTTTGTTTGTTAAATGTGTTTCAGAGAGAAGCATAACGTCAACTTCTTCCTGATTTAAGAAATTCTGAATTTCTAGCTTATGCTTGGGTAACCCGTTCGAATTCCAGGCACAAATTTTTAGGAAATTCATATTTTAGCCAAAAGTGCTGTCATTAATTGTGTTTGCATTTGCACAATTCTGTCGAGTGAGCTTTGCATTGTTTGCATAAATTGGGACAAACTTTGAGCTACAGTAGATATGTTGTGAGTTTCCCAACATTGTGATAGGTCAAACGGGCGATCATGCAATTATTTATGTTTATCGCGCGGTGAACGAGCATATCAGCATTATGACCAAGAATATTGGAATAGGTCAGAAACTCGAGAAGGCAATGGCTTACGCTCGCAGTGCCGTTCGCTGTTCGCTTACGCCCGCAGCGCTGTTTGCTGAGACTGAGCAAGCAAATGGTCGTTTTGGCCAAAAATGCAAGCACGCATTTTAACGGTGTTCAGAACAGCACGCGCGAGAATTGTTTAATACAGATGGCCAAATTAGCACACCAAATATGCTAAATCAAGTGTATGTTGCAATAACAATGTCGAAAGAGCAAAAGATGTCGCAAGAACGATTTCGACATCACAGGCAGAGAACAGCCGACAGCAGCAGATAAACAACTATAAAAGATTGGTTCGAACTCCAATCGGGAGTTGGTATTTTTCGTCTTCGATTACATTAACAACGCCGTATAGTGTTTAAGATTGTTTATCAATAAAGTATGAGTATATAATAACGAAAATTCCTGCGTTTCTTATTTTCACCAGACAAGGAAGAGACACCTAACATTTGGCGCAGCCGGTTAACCAGATCACGTTCTATAACAGTATCCGGTAAGGACCTAAATAAATTAAGGAAGTTCTGTCTGTTTCTGGTGATTCCTAGAGACGAGGGTCCGTTTGGAATCTTGTTGGTTGGCTCAGATCCTGGATAAATTATAGACATCGAATCGCATTATCTGCTTTAAGTGGGCAGACGCTATAGCAGACCCAAGTGTTTAATACGCTAGAAAGTACGATTTGATTGGAAGTAAGAAAAACAGCTTCTGAGCGGCCGTGTTGATTCTTTGTAAAAGTGTTACATCACAAATTTACAGAATTGTGAATTTGTGGTGACGACTCTTTTTAAACGAATTTTCTCGCGGGACAAAAAGAGGACTTTTGAAAAAACAAAAATAGTTATAATAAATAAATAAAAATAGTAAAAGGCGAAATTGTCGGTGGTAGCAGAGAGGAATATCAACCAAGGTTTACATATGGTGATAAAAATGGTAAGTATCATTGCGCTGATCTAAATGGCAGAAAAAATTGAAGAACTAACACAAAATATTTATGAATTTGAACAACTAACAAAAAGGTATAATCTTAAATTATGGGACGTATTGGAGGGAATTAACAAGAAAAGGTCCTTTTTGTCAGCGGTAAAAGAATTAGTAAAAGGTAAGACCAGGGAAGAGGAGTGCGATATCCTTTAAGAAAATATCGCGAAATCGTCGGAACCTTCTAAGAGCGCAGAAAGAGAACTAGAAAAGCTACAAGAGGCGAATAAACTGCTAAAAGCAAATATTAAACAATTGAAAAATTCACTGCAACAATCAGACATCGTGTTGGTAGAGCAACAGGCTGAGCTAGAGAAGCTGAAGGCTGGGTCGGAGAGCAAAGGACAAGTTTCTGACAGGGTATCGGAGGAAGAGCGAACAATCGAGAGTCAAAGAGAGCAGATTAAGCTCCTCAAACAGAAGCTGAACCAAGTAACTAAGGAAGAAACTACAAATATGAACCCGCAAGAAAATCCTATTAAGACATCGATTTCGAACGAAAATAGACAAGCACTGCCGACACCAACACCACCACCCCCGCAGTTAACAAATCATCAAACACCATCTAGTATAGCTAACGAGATCCAAGCTTTAATACATACACACCCGGCGACCACCTCACTGCCCGCGCAACAACAGTCGCCGTTGAGAGGATTTAAAGAAAAGCAAACATTGCTGCATCCGTCCTTACGACCACCTCAACAGAATATAACGCCTCAAACGTCGATTGGGAGTTTTTGGGAGGACAAATTGACAAATCTGCAACCACAGCTGTTAGTTAACAGTATTGGCAATCCGAAAATACCACTCACTAAGATATTGGAGCTAGTGAATCGATGCGTTCCTTTTTTCTCTGGAACAGAGGGTCCGGAGCTGAGCGTTGACTTGAAAAAATTTGTCGCAGGATGCCAGATTCTCAAAAACACGTTGAAGAATAGCGATCAAAGAGAAGCGGCAAATTGTGTGAAAGAGCGACTCCTGGGCGACGCATATAGCAGGCTAGGCGACCGAGTTTTCTCAAGCATCGACGAAGTATGCGAACTTTTGAAATCCCTTTATACTCGAAGAAGGGAGCTGGAAGATATAAGAGAGAAATTGGCAGCATGCAGGCAAGGCATCAAGGAAACTGTTCGTCAATTTTGAACTAGAATTGAGGGCTTGCTGGAGGAAGTTAGAAAAGAGGTTAACGAGCCACATGGGAAAAGCAGATTGATGGTATTTTTCCAGGATCTGGCTGTTAGAACATTTATTGCAGGACTCAAATCTCAAGCATTAAGGAACCTCTGCATTGGAAGAGAAAATAACTCATTGGGTCAACTGGTAGAAGCAATAGAAAAAGGCCAAGGATAATATATAATAGATGAAGGCAGTGTAAATATGGTGAAGGCGACTGAAAGCGAAATAAACGTTTGCTCGTTCTGCAAAAGGGGAGGACATTTTTATGCAAACTGCACTACTCGATTGAACACGCCATTCTGCAAGGCATGTGAGACCTACGGCCATGAGGAAGTTTACAAGTGCCGAAAAGAAACCTTCAATTTCGAAACACGCATAGATCAGCAGAACAAAAGGCCAAAATGCGATTTCTGTCATATAATGGGGCATACGGATAAAGAGTGTCGTAAAAGACTAAAATCGCTCTACTGCAAGGTTTGTGAAAGCCCAGGGCACGTGGAGAATGTGTTCTGCAGAAAGACTTTAATGCCTCCTGAAGGGTCGGCTCAGCCCAGAAGGCCGGGGGTATTAATATGTTTCGATTGCAAGCAAGAAGGACATATAGCTCGAAACTTCCCCAGACGAACGGGAGCACCACAGGGCAACTCCCATGCCCCCAGTCAACACTAAGGGGCTGGGGGGCATTGCAGGGCGCCGAGCCTACGCCTGCATACGAAAGATGGAAAGTAAACAATGGCTCAGAAGGAGATACTTGGAGAAGAGTTGATGATAGTAAAGTCAATAATGGAGGAAAAAGTGTGAGAATATTTGGCGAAATTGGAAAGAAATTAAAATTTTACTGTAAAACGTTTAGATAGCGACGAGAGTGCCGAAGTAAATGACGCATTTGTACGGATACCCTGTAGGGAAGCCGTTAACGGTGAGCTCATTTTACTCGTGGACTCTGGCGCAGATTCTAGCCTTATAAAACTAAAATCCCTAAAAAAGGACACACCCATAGACACCAGCGAGCGCAAGGCGTTATCTGGCGCGTTCGGTTGGGAAATAATCACCGCGGGGTCAGTAAAAATTCAACACGAAGAGGTGAAAAGGCTACAGCTGAGATTACATGCTGTCGAATTAAACCAGGGATTGCCTGCGGATGGCATACTGGGGCGCGACGTTCTTTGGAACCGTGCGTTAATTGATTCAGTTCAAAAGGAATTAATTTTGATTGACAATACACAGCAATTGTGTGTCCTCCAACTGCTGCCTAAACAAAGACAGAGGAACTTGTGCATGGTAATGGCAACTTCGGTTCCTGCGAGGTCGGTGAAAATAGTGCCATTACACTTTGAAATGGAAAAATCAACAGTAGTAGTAGAAAAACGGGAATTAAGTACAAATATATTCCTTGGAGGCGCGATCACAGAAGTACGCCATGGCTTCGGATATGTGCCCGTGCTAAACGCCAGCGAGCATGATATAGACATAGGGGCCACAACAGAAATCCCATTTTCAGACATAAAAGATTTCACGCAGAACGGAAGCCCCAACATAAATATGGCACAAAGCCACGAAGGCAACCATAGGATACTTAAACTGTTGGAAACAGTAATAACAGACGAAAATTTATATAAGGAGGAGAAGGAGTCAATAGAGCGTATTGTTAAGGAATTCCAAGACATACCAAAGTCCTTACTCACGAAATACCAACTCTACCAGAAGTGGCACCTATAAATAGACGTCAGTACAGGTTGCCAGAGGCGCACAAAGCAGAGGTAGGCAAACAGGTACAGCAAATGCTGAAACAAGATGTGATTGCACCTAGCGTATCTCCCTGGAATACTCCAATCATTCTAGTCCCGAAAAAGGCAGGACCGAGCGGCGAGAAAAAATGGAGATAAGTTGTCGATTTCAGGTCACTTAATGAAAAAACGTTGAAGACAGTTTTCCCAATTCCACGCACCGATGAAATCTTGGACCAATTGGGATACAGTCGGTATTTTTCAACTCTCGATTTGGCCAGCGGCTATCATTAAGTCCTCGTAGACCCAAAACACAGAGAGAAAACAGCTTTCAGCACTGGAACAGGGCACTACGAGTTCAAGCGTATGCCATTCGGATTGTGCGGAGCACCAGCCACGTTCCAACGTATTATGAATACGGTACTCACAGGTCTACAGGGTATGGACTGTTTCGTATATTTGGACGACGTGGTAGTTTAGGGCAGAAGCCTTGAACAACACGAAGAACGACTGAAACGAGTGCTTTCTGCGCTTAGGGAAAATAACTTGAAGTTGAAAACGGAAAAATGCCAATTTTTAAGACGAGAAGGTGTATACTTGGGCCATAAATGCTCCGAAACAGGTGTCCTGCCGGATCCTGGTAGAGTGATATGCATAGAATCCATTAAAGTGCCGAAGAATGTTAAGGAGCTCCAGTCATTTTTGGGCTTGGTCAATTACAACAGAAAATTCATTCCTAACACTGCAAAGCTCGCGCTCCCGCTCAACAACCTACTCAAAAAGGGCGTTAAATTTGAATGGAACGAGTCTTGTCAGGTAGCCATGGAAACTTTGAAAGCAGCAATTATTAATCCACCAATTTTAAGATACGTCGATTTTTCGAAACCATTGTTGCTAACGACGGATGCAAGCGGCGGAGCTATTGGTGCGGTGCTTTCACAAGAAGATTCAGGGAAGGACTATCCTGTTTATTTTGCCAGCAGATCTTTAAGCGACACCGAGCAACGATACTCCACCATCGAGAAGGAATTTTTGGCTATCGTATGGGCAACCAAAACATTTCGTCCCTACCTGTTGGGCAGGAAATTCACCGTGTCTACGGACCATAAGCCCCTCAAGGGGATAGCGAACCTGAGAGATCAAACTTCAAGGCTGGCACGTTTTCGACACAAACTCTCTGAGTATGATTTTGAGATTTGCTTTAAGCCAGGAAGGGAAAATCTAAATGCAGATGCTTTAAGCAGACTACCTCTGAAAATAGCGGTCATCACGAGAGCCGCAGCAAGGAACAACCCGAAAGAAGTAGCGGAGGGACAACAGATTCAAAATCAGGAAAGCTTAGACGAAGATTGTAACGAGGATAATGCGCACGAAGACTCAGCACAATTTCTCACCAACCCTAAGGATATTGCTGAGGTCCTTCATAAATTCCATGATTCCCCTCTTGGAGGACACAGAGGGGCACTAAAAACGTTTTTCAGAATAAGGAGGCAATTTAAGTGGACGGGAATGCAGGCACAAATTAAGCAATATGTCCGCTCATGTCAGCTCTGCCAAAAGAACAAAAGTGGAAAAAACGACAAACAACCAATGGTGATCACGGACACAGCACATCGTCCTTTCGACAGAGTATTTCTAGACATAGGCGGGCCCTTACCCATTTATACAAATGGAAATAAGTATATCCTGACGTTTCAAGACGATTTTTCAAAATACATGTCCTGCGTCGCAATAGCGGATGCGGAAGCACATACAGTGGCAAGAGCCTTTTATGCGGAAATCATCGCCAGGTTTGGCATTCCCAGAATATTAGTCACGGACAACGGAACCAACTTTACGTCGAATTTATTCAAAAACGTCTGCAAAATAATGGGAATCAAGAAGTTAAATACAAGCCCATACCATCCTCAAGCAAACGGTGCCTTAGAGCGCAGCCACCGTCCACTGGCCGAATACCTGAGAAGTTTTTCAAACGAGGATGCCTCAAATTGGGATAGTTGGCTCTGTCATGCAATGCACGTGCATAATAACACGGTGCATACATCAACTAAACAATCACCAACGAGAGTCCTTTTGGGATTCGACATCGATATTCCCACTAACTTAAAAGGGGACGCGAGTCCTTTATACAACTTTGACGACTACGACAAAATAATGAAATTTCAAATTCAGCGGTCACACGAGCTTGCCAGGAAGCACTTAATGATGGCAAAACATCACGCAAAGGAGCGCTATGATAAGGGCAAAAGAGCAACAACATTTCGACCAGGAGAAAAGGTTCTTCTAAGAAATGAGACACGCAGGAACAAATTTTCCCCATTATGGGAGGGACCTTATACAGTGACCGGAAACATAGGGCCAGTCAATGTGAAATTGTCCATTAAGGGAAAAGAGAAGGTCGTTCATAAAAATTTGGTCAAACGTTTCCACCAGCGTTTCCTAACGCATAAGTCGTCTAAGCGAAAACAAAATCCGCCCAACCTTGAGCTTAATTCTGTCCTAAAGAACTGAAAATTGATAAGCTTAATTAAAAATAAAAATAAAGAATAATAACAAAAAAAAAAAAATTTTTTTTTAGAACGAATGACTGTAATATGAAGATTTTTTTTATGTTATTTATCGTAATGCAGAGGTTTTTGCAGAAACAGTTATATGAAAAAAAAAAAAAAGAAATATATATAAAAACAAAATTTCAGATTTCATTTCTAGGTTCAAACAATCGGTCAGAGCCCACCGCAGGAAAGCATTCACGAGGTTATCGCTAAACCACATCCCAGGGGAAAGACGTTGGACATCGGTTTCCGTAAGTTCGAGACTTCTCAAACTGATCTTTTTCGAAGCTAGAATTAAGTAAAAGGGAGTTAATATGTCAGGAGGAACGTAACTAAAACTAAGCTTACCATTGTGCGATTTCTTGGGGTTTAAACGGTAGAGTACATAAGTTTCTTTCAGGTGGAGGGATAAAACACAGAATACACGTTTTCAGACTGTCTACGAATGACTGACCCGATAATAAAAGCTAACCTACCAATAAAAGGCCAATTAACGTTAACCTTTGCACATTTTCGGCGTTGAATTTCAAGCGCAGTTCATTGAAATAAATATTTAAAAAAAAAAAATAAAAATATATATATATATAATATATAGTTATAATAAAAAGGGGAAATTCATGACTTGACATTTTGAGGACGTGTTAAAATATGTTATATAGCTAGCAACTAACCTACTCACCTAAACTAACAATAACATTTTAATTTCACGCAAGGCACAGCTAAAAAAAAAAAAAAAAAAAAAAACATTTGCCAATATACTTTTCCAAATATATACGCACATGTTTAGACCAGATGAAGAGCTTGTGACCAGGTAGTAAAATTAATCAGTGGTTATGTGTTATTTTCTCAAATCAAACTTCTCATAACCCAAACGTCATAAATATAAATATACTAGAATCGAAGCAAGAAGAATTTCGGTAACTTCAAGAAAACGATCAATGTCATTCAACTTTGTATTAAAATCATCTCAGTTAACTTTACAAGGCCAAAGTCAATTCGAAAAATGAACAAATATACGTATGCTCAAACATTACATCCGCAATCGAAGCAAGAAGAATAAAACCATCAAGTTCTTTCAACTTTGAATCGAATTCAGCTCGGTTAGCTTTGCAAAGTCAAAGTCAATTTGAGCAAACCAAAAGAAACACAAAGAAACAAAACAAAAACAATTGTTCCTATACGTAAATATAACTTTTGCGCTAATAACACTGTGATAGTTTTTTGAAAAAATTTTAAAAGACAAGGCCAAATTCAACGGTTTCCCCCTATTTCGGGCACGGGGAATCGAACTGCATCATTAGTTTTTTGAGTTATCGGTAAGCCTTCATAAGATTTTTTTTTTAAAGTTTTTTTGACCACTTTTTGGCACATATCTATGTTTGAGTTGAAGTTGGGTATTTTAAACTGGTATCAAAATGTAGTCTACGATACGCAAAATAATTTTTCCCAAGACACTGTTATGATAAAATGGAGCGTTAGGGAGCTATACGCGTTTAAAAGTGCAAAAAATTCAAATTTTTTGCGAGATGTTTTCTTGCATACTTTTAGGATGTGACTTGAGCATATATGCATGCCTTTAAATTTCAACACATTTAATAACATACTTTTAGGAGGAAACAAAATATTTAAAAATATATTTTTCAACTCCTCATTTCCTTATTCTTCGCTTATTCTACTGGAGCGAAAACGAAAGCAAAGAAAATTATAAAAAACTAATTTTAAAAAAAGCAAATGTTTTTTCTAAGATTGAACCCAGGTCTCTGGGGTGATATCCCGACACTCTACCAACACACTACACACCCCATTTGCTCAAGTGTTACATAGCTCGTGTTTGTCTTAGCTTTGATTTTGTGGAACAAGTTTACTTTACGGGCGTTTTTGCGATTTCTAATCATAATTTGTTTTTTGCAAATGTGCAAAAAAAAAATCGCAAATTCCAAATCTGGAATCAGTTTTTGGGGGTTGCCCATAGATTACGAGGCATCGCGATTTAAAAATTGCCAAAAATTCCCCTAATTCCCCCAATTTTCAACATCGTTAGAGTTGCCAGACTAAGTAGCTTTGAATATTTATAAGAACATATTTTAAATTGTTTCAAGTGCTGCCACCTATTTAAGAATCTAATAAATTAAGATTTTTTGTAGCTATTATTATACAAATGTATAAATTAAGCGAATGACCTGCAATTTTAATAATACAAATTTCAAAACTGGCGGAAATAACACTAGTCTACACCAAAATGCTCCAAGTACCAAACATACGATTCCTATAGTAAAATTTTACGCTGATTACGAAAATGGCGGAAAAAATTTTCTATCGGACAGTTTTTCCGTTCTTTCAAAAAAACCGTTTTTCGGCTTTTTTTTCAACATGTCATTAGTTTTTTCACTATAACACCGTCATATTTCTTCGGACAATAAAATTCGAAGCATCGCTGTAAGGCCATTACCTCAACGCATACAATGGTGTAACAAACATTTGAGTACGTAAAATAGTTAAAACACTACATTGCAAAATGTAGAGGAAAATGTTTTAAATTTTAGATTTTTTAAAATTTTTAATTTTCAAGACAACGGCAAACCTAAAAAAAGTTTTTTTTTTCTAGGCTATGTAACACTTGAGTAAATGGGGTGTGTAGTGTGTTGGTAGAGTGTCGGGCTATCACCCCAGAGACCTGGGTTCAATCTTAGAAAAAACATTTGCTTTTTTAAAAATTAGTTTTTATAATTTTCTTTGCTTTCGTTTTCGCTCCAGTAGAATAAGCGAAGAATAAGGAAATGAGGAGTTGAAAAATATATTTTTAAATATTTTGTTTCCTCCTAAAAGTATGTTATTAAATGTGTTGAAATTTAAAGGCATGAATATATGCTCATGTCACATCCTAAAAGTATGCAAGAAAACATCTCGCAAAAAATTTGAATTTTTTGCACTTTTAAACGCGTATAGCTCCCTAACGCTCCATTTTATCATAACAGTGTTTTGGGAAAAATTACTTGGCGTATCGTAGACTACATTTTGATACCAGTTTAGAACACCCAACTTCAACTCAAACATAGATATGTGCCAAAAAGTGGCCAAAAAAACTTTAAAAAAAAAAAATCGTATGAAGGCTTACCGATAACTCAAAAAACTAATGATGCAGTTCGATTCCCCGTGCCCGAAATAGGGGGAAACCGTTGAATTTGGCCTTGTCTTTTTTTTCGACTACCACAGTGTAATGAATTATTTAATGAAATGAAAATGCTAAGTAAGCGTTTCTGCATTCATGAAAAAACAAAAAGAGAGAAAGAAAAATAATAATACAAAAAAAAAAAAAAAAAAAAAAAAAACCATATGTTTAAGTTTCCATCAAATTTTTAAAACGCTTTAAATTTTTAAGCACTTAGAGTTTTTAAGATATAAATTAAAAATTGTTTAAGATAAGTATCCCTAGAAAATAAGTCAACGAATCCAGGAAACGCACACGATTATCTCGGCACCAGAGAACACCTTAACAACTAGGCGCTACTACACCAACACGAACAACGCAACTATCAAGGCCGCACGGCTCTCTCTCCTGCCATTCGGAAATGACTACTTCGGATTAATCGAAGGATAACTATGCCCCGTCTTGCACCTAGAACCCCAAGCAGAAGAAGAAGCTCACACATTTCCTCAACACCGACTCCTAACCCCCTTAAAACATGATTCTTCAAAAGGGGGAGGGATGTTGTGAGTTTCCCAACATTGTGATAGGTCAAACGGGCGATCATGCAATTATTTATGTTTATCGCGCGGTGAACGAGCATATCAGCATTATGACCAAGAATATTGGAATAGGTCAGAAACTCGAGAAGGCAATGGCTTACGCTCGCAGTGCCGTTCGCTGTTCGCTTACGCCCGCAGCGCTGTTCGCTGAGACTGAGCAAGCAAATGGTCGTTTTGGCCAAAAATGCAAGCACGCATTTTAACGGTGTTCAGAACAGCACGCGCGAGAATTGTGCAATACAGATGGCCAAATTAGCACACCAAATATGCTAAATCAAGTGTATGTTGCAATAACAATGTCGAAAGAGCAAAAGATGTCGCAAGAACGATTTCGACATCACAGGCAGAGAACAGCCGACAGCAGCAGATAAACAACTATAAAAGATTGGTTCGAACTCCAATCGGGAGTTGGTATTTTTCGTCTTCGATTACATTAACAACGCCGTATAGTGTTTAAGATTGTTTATCAATAAAGTATGAGTATATAATAACGAAAATTCCTGCGTTTCTTATTTTCACCAGACAAGGAAGAGACACCTAACAGATATCATTATCTCAAGACTACTGTTGTTGTAAGTAGGAGCACTAATAGGGGTCGCGGGTTTTAGTGCATTTGCATAAGAAACTCCTGGAGTTACGGGGTTCAAATTAAGGTTGTGAGAGGAGAATGGTACCAAAACAGTAATATTTTTTGTAGGATTACGAGCTGATTCCTTTTTAATGTTGATTCGTTTTTTCAGATCTTGATAAACTAGACAACCTCTGAAATTTGCAGAATGATTTCCATCGCAGTTACTACAATTAAGTAAATTGCGATCATTTTTTGATTTTTTATCACAGACTGAGCTGTGGTGAAGCTCGCCACATATTACAAACACGGTGCGCAATGTACAATACGATTTTGTGTGTCCAAATTCTTGGCAGTTGGCACATTGTATGGGACCATTTCTTTTATGTGGCTCTTCTAATCCGTTATTTTACGATGCAACAGGAATTGCAAATTGTATATCGGATGGATTTCGTTTTTTTTAAGCTTTAAGTTGTCCGGCAACAGATCAACTTTAAACATAGGCTGAGGAATTTTAGCTCTGTTAAATATATTTATAACCGATCTTGCGTGAAAACCATTCTCTTCTAGCGCACTCTTTATTTCGTTTGTGTCAACATCTGCTTCAATACCTTTGATCACCACTGTAATACCTTTGCTACTCTTTAGCTGGTATGTGTAAAAATTTTTATTCGCTCCTTCAAACTCTTTTACAACTTTTCGGTAACTGTCTTCCGTGTTTGTTTGAATTTTAGTTTCATGGATATTACCCCTAGTTAAGGGAACTACGTAAAAGTTGCTATTTCCTAATAAATTAGCTAATTTGGTAACAAGTGCATTCGAGCTCCGCTCGCGCAAATAAATTGGGGGCGGTTTAAATACTTTTTTTGGTTGATTTTCTGTTGAATTTCAGTGTTTCTTGAGAAGCAGGAGCTTCCATTTTATTAAGTTTGGCCCTGTTGTCATTTTTTCCGGAAGGGCTTCTTTTCCTCTTCGTAATATTAATATAACGGTGCATACCGATTAGCACCGCCTGCTGCTTGTTTTGCTCTTTATTCATTTCAGCAACTATTGGACTTTGTTTGGACGAATTAAGTTCAATTACATCTCTAAAAAGAGCGTCCAAAGAGGAATTTGGTAAAATACTCTTAGGATTGTTGTTAGGGCTATTTTTCTTAACGCTTAGAGAGATTATTCCACTGGTAGAGTGCGATCTCTTTCTTTCGAACTGGATTTAAATATTTTTGAATTGGCTTATACCTGGCTGTTCACTTGTAGACTGGTCCATATTGTCACCATTTTGTGTAATTTCCCTACTGGGAATTAGTAAATTTTCCCTACCGGGATGTTGATTAAGCCCAGCTTTTAACTGGTTCGTGTCGCAGCTATTGGATGGTGGACTGTGTCCGAATGGCATCACTTTCGGGCAGAGCAGCTAGCTGCTGCAGCAGCTGCAGAGACGGAGTGTCTCTTTCTGTCGTTCCTAGAAGTTGGACGACAACAAATAATATACAAATGTCCGTATGTATATTCACTATACTTATCTTTATTTTATGTTTCAAACACACAATTTACTGGTGGAGCGGCACAAAAACACTGCAGTCCTCCTTGGAGAATACTTTTGAGCTTTGCTCAAATTAATGCAGGTTGCTCAATATTTACTTTTTGTTTTTATTTATTAATGTTTACGGAGCGCGAAACTATGTACGTCAGTCTTCGACAAAGGTTGCCAGATCGGAGGATCTGATATTTCTTAAAAAAAAACGAAAGGGTTTCGTAATTATGAAGAAATTTCTTCAATATGACGAAGCAGGATTAAATAGTTGAAGAACATTTCTTCAATTGGACTAAAATAATTTCTTGAATATGAACATGTTTCTTCAATATAACGATAAAATTTCAATTTTGTTATATTGAATGTCCTCTTTATTCATATTAATTACGTTTTTAGTGGGTTCTATGTTTACTGCCGTTTCTTCAATAACGCAGCCGATTTCCTCAAGATTACTGTTGGCAACCCCAAGAGTAGAATGTCATAATGCGAAATGTCAAGTAATTATGTCAAATATCAATATGTCAAGTCATTTCTAATTCCTTTTGTTTACGGCTCTGCACGAGTTAACAGCTTCATTGTAAAACGCGGTAAATGAAAATTTTTATAGTATTTGTTTTGTTATTAATGTATATATTGTTATATGTAATAAAATTTAACTACAGCTCGACTATCCTCTTTACATTCGGTACTATAAGAACAAGGATAACAGAAGTGGCGACAAAGGAAAAACGATTTTTTTTTTTTTTGTGGCACCGAACGAGCATAACCACACATCAATATGACGACTCCATTAGAGCAGGTGGTCGCAACGCTTTTAACGCGACAGCAAGAATCTACGGAGCAACAACAAACGCTGATGCAACGATTGATAGACGCAACGCTTTAGGTATCATCAATTCAAGATAGAGTGAATCCATCTCCAGCAAGTAACGGCGGCGGTACTGAAAAAGTCATGGACACACTCGCGAAAAAACATTCTAGAATTTACATATGATCCTGAAGAAAATCAACCGTTCCAAAATTGGTATGTGCGATATGAATATGTACCTATTCCAAGTAGAAGCAGAACAGCTCGACGATGCAGCTAAGGTTCGTTTTCTACTGCGGAAAATGAGCACAACAGTTTTCGACAAGTACAAGGACTACATTCTTCCACGCCAACCACGCGATATTTCGTTCAAAGACACGGTGGAAACGCTTACGAATTTGTTTGGCAGAAAAGAATCTCAGTTTAGTGTACGAGTAAAATGTATGAAAAACGTTCACGGAGAGAGCGAAGACGTAGTAAGCTACGCTGCAAACGTTAACATAAAATGCGAGAATTTCATGCTTAAGAAGTGCACAACAGAAAATTTCAAGTGTTTTATGTTTGTCAACGGACTGCAGTCACCAAAATATGATGACATCCGCGCTCGTCTGCTGACATTATTGGATAACGAAACTGAGACATCGCCATTAACCATTGATCATTTGGTATCAGAAGTCCAACGTATCGCAAACCTCAAGCACGATGCGTCTATGGTCGAAAACCAGCAGTCAAAGGTGAATGCTATCAACTCTCAACGGAAGTCACAATCGAAGGGTAGCGCAAAGTCATCGGAAGCAACAGTACCAAAACGACCTTGTTGGCAATGTGGGGAAATGCACTTTGTGCGCGACTGCACCTATGCGACCCACAAATGTACGCAATGCCACACAAATGAAACTGCAACACGATTCAGGCTCGGATATCACTATTATTTCGGAGCAAAACTGGATTCAAGTTGGTCTTCCGCCGCTGCGAACATCGTCACACGCACCGCTAGATGCTTCAGCAAATCGCATTCAGCTCACGGGTGAATTTGATGCAGTGGTGGTCATCAACAAAATTCGGAATCAATCGGTAATAACTGTGTCGTCGATCCAACAATTAAACTTGCTTGGATCAGACTTAATGCAGCAGTTTAATCTTTGGACGCCCCAATCGCTGCGTATACAACATGTTACAACGTCCAAGAGAACAGCAACATATCGGAAGCTGATCTTAAACGCATGTTTCCCAAAGTATTTTGGAACGAAATTGGTCATATGCAGTAAGAGAACCTGTCAACAACGAACTGAAACGATTAAAAAAAGAAGGCATCATAACACCTCTCAATTTTTCTCAATGGTCCACACCGATCGTCGTCTTTCGTAAAGCATCAGGAAGTCTTCGAATATGTGATGACTACTCAACGGGACTCAACGATCAGCTTGAGCCACATACGTTTCCACTACCATTGCCCGACGATATTTTTGTTAATTTTAATATATGTTCTATTTTTTCTACCATCGATCTTAACAACGCTTACATGGAAATAGAAGTCGATGAAACAACTAAAAAGCTATTGGTCATAAACACCCACCGTGTCTTGTTTACATTCAATCGTCTTGCACCTGGAGTAAAATCAGCACCTGGCGCATTTCAGCAAATAATGGAATCCATGCTCACTGGCATTGACGGCGTGCTTCCATACCTGGACGACGGTAATAGCTACTTCAAACAAAGAGAAAAACATTTATGCGGTCTTACAGGTATTGAAACGTCTCAATTCATACAACATAACTGTAAATTTTGAGAAATGCAAATTTTTTAAAACCTCATGTACATATTTGGGGTACTATTTTGATAAGAATGGTATTCGTCCAGACAAAAACAAAATTGCGAAAATACTGGAGATGCCTGCCCCAACGGACATAAGCGAATTAAGAGCTTTTCTAGGCGCAATAAATTATTATGGCAAATTTTTGAATGAAATGCGGAAGCTACGTGAACTCCTCGATGCGTTGCTTAAACAAAATGCGAAGCGGTCCTGGTCAAAGAATTGTCAACAGCATCATATTACATTCAAGAAATTGCTAGCTTCAGACATATTTTTAACGCACTACGATCCAAGACTGCCAATCAAAGTCGCAGCAGATGCATCAAATGTTGGCTTAGGCGCATACATAAGTCATGAATTTCCGAACGGCATGGAAAAAGCTATTTACCATTGTTCTAGATCGCTAACTCCCGCAGAAAAAAATTACTCTCAAATTGAGAAGGAGGGTCTAGCCTTAGTTTTCGCCATAACGAAATTTCACAAATTTGTATATGGGAGAAAGTTCAAACTACAGACTGATCACAAGCCATTGCTTGCCATATTTGGTAGTAAGAAGGGAATTCCTGCACACTCCGCAAATCGCCTTCAACGATGGGCAAACACTCTCGTGTCATACAATTTTGAGCTAGAGTACGTATCAACGCATCAATTTGGCGCAGCTGATAATTTATCAAGCCTTATTAGCAACACCGTGTTGTAGTATAGTGTGCACAGCGCTCAACTGTGTCGAGCGCACAAATGTCACTAAATTACAACGTAGGGTACCAAGCGCTCAGACAATGTCATATTGTTACTACATACAGCTATTCCGATGTTCTTAGTTCTTCTTTTGTAGTTGTTGTTGCTTTAACATAAAAACTCTTGACGTGTGTTGTTGTTGTTATTGTCAGCGATCGGATTGCAATTGTGCATTCGCTGCGCCAGCGCTGATGTTTGTCATTCGGGCATATACTGTGCCGCTGTTGTTGTTGTTGCAAGCGGCCGAACTGCATATTTGCATTTGTCAGCAATTTACGCTGGACAGTGCTTTTGAGTAGCATGGAATCACCTTGAAGTAGAAATTCATAAATGCAGGTCACTGCCTTTTGCTTTTAGCTTTCTTTCCTTTTGTTTATGCTTCATTCGCACTTTGTTGTTTTGAGTTAGTTTGCGAGCGTGTAGAAGGAGGAGGAAAAATATGTTTGTGAGTCTAAGAGAGATCGCGACTCACAACAACCGTCAAACCAAACGAAGACACGATCATCGCAAGTATTCAATTAGAAGACGAAATTAATTGTACAGTAAAAGATATTATAAATATTTTGCCTGTTACATTGAACATGATTCGCAACGCTACAAAAAAAGATGCACTTTTGCAATAAGTCATCAAGTACTTGAACGAAGGCAAGTGGCCGAATCATATGTCGAGTAATTTGCAACACTTTTACTCAAGGAAAGACAGGCTATACATAATCAACGATTGTCTAATGTACAACGAACGCCTTATAATTCCGCAATGCTACGCAAACGCATTTTGAAGGAATTAAATAAGGGTCATCAAGGTATTGAGCGAACAAAAGCACTAGCGCGCAGCTATGTATATTGACCGAAAATTTACGAAGAGATCAAGGAATTTGTACAATCGTGTGATAAATGCGCCGCAGTAGCAAAATCTTTGCCAAAAGCAACATTATCATCATGGCCGCTATCAGATCGCCCAATGCAACGGATACACATTGATATTGCTGGCCCAGTGGACAAATTTTACTACTTCGTTATTGTCGATTCTTTTTCGAAGTGGCCGCAAATTTATCAAATACAATCAATTGCCTCATCAGCAGGGACTGTAAATAACGGTTATCAACAAAATTGTTGAAGAAAAAGTTCGGATGGAACTAATGGTCGGAGCAAATAATGAAAAACATCCCTAGAATCCGCATGGCTTTTTCTTCCGGAATCCACAATGATTTTTATTTTTTAACTTTTTCCTATAAAAGTCAAATAATAATTATTATTTTTCAGGTTTAATTTTTCAGTCAAAAATTGATTTGATTAAAATTTTTTCGAGCAAAAAATAATCGTTTTTCTGTGATCGTTTTTTTCGAGCAAGAATATCAGTCAAAACCAATTTTCTCGAAAAGTACCCTATTCGGATAGGGTTAAAATTAGATAAATGGAGAAGTGCTTTTCGAGAAAATTGGTTTTGACTGATATTCTTGCTCGAAAAAAACGATCACAGAAAAACGATTATTTTTTGCTCGAAAAAATTTTAATCAAATTAAAACTGAACTGAAATGAACTGAAAACTTAAACTCAAGGAATAACGATTAAAAAAAAAAACAAGCACTTTTATAATCGTTATTTCGTGATTTTTATAATAAAAATCATAACCGTTACGGTCCCTGCTCATCAGTAATCCTTGATTGTTTACTCGACTTTACATCGCTGTTTGGGAATCTCGAACTAATCGTCAGCGACAACGGAACTCAGTTCGCAAGTGGAAGCTTTGTGGAGTTTTGTAAAAATCGCGGAATAGTACACAAATTTACTGCACCGTACCATCCGCAATCCAATGGACAAGCAGAAAGATTTGTTGACACGTTAAAGCGAGCATTAAAAAAACCTAAAGGTTCTGAGACTTCGAAGCAAAATCTTTAAACTTTCCTACAATACTACCGCATTACACCTAATCGCAATACACCGCAAGGTAAAACGCCAGCTGATTTGTTCGTGGGGAGAAGACTGAGAATGCAGTTTGACCTACTTAACGAAGCAAATACTTCAGAAGAGCCTCAACGTAATGTGAGAATGAAATCGCAGTTGAATCAGCAACATGGTGCCAAAGAACGCAAATTCAAAATTGGTGACCTTGTCTATGCGAAACTGTACAAACTCAACAAAATCTATTGGGCTCCTGGTAAGATAGAGAAGGTACTCGGTAACGTCAACTACGAGGTACAAATCGAAAATTCCACAATCTTCAGAGAGGTTTATTCACATGCAAATCAGCTTCGTCAGCGCTACGTGAACTCACCTTCATCACATCGTGTGACACCGTTCGAAGTACTGTTGGACCATCAGAGATGATGAATTTGGATCAATCAGCGACTAACACTGTATTGACTCCTGTAACTAGTATTGTGGAACCTGACACCGCCAAATCTAGCGATAATATTGCTCAGCAGCTAGTTCCTGAAAGAAAACGATTTAAGTTTTAACGAACAACAACTAAACGTACCAAACTTTAAATTCACAAATTTAAATTTGGTATACCGCCAAAAAAAAGAAGCAAAAAAGGAACTGAATTCAAGGAACCTGGAATCAGATTATTGCCCTAAAAGAAGGGGAAGTTAACCCCGATAGGAATGTATTAAGGGAGCAAAAATTAGAAATATTAATCAAACTTTCAATTCCTTTCCCGGTCTGACCATAGAGGCGCTGTATTAAATGAAAATTATTTTTATTATGTTTATTTGTAAAATTTATTGTAATAAAGGTTTTAATAAGCGCTTTTGAACAATTTGGTAATTGTAAAAAATTAAAAAATTTCGTTTTTTTAAAATATGTTTCGGGGAATACATGGAACAAACCCTTGGCTTATAATAGTCCGGTTTCTGCAAAAAATAACAATTTTTTGGAATGCAAAACCAAGTTTTGGGAATACCGGAGGCCCGGCAAAATAATCAAAGATTTTTCAAAAAAAATCATTTTAAAATTTTTAATAAGGTAAATTAAAGGACCAATTGCAGACCTTAAAGGATACCAAAAAAAAGTTTAAACAAAACAAAAATTTAAAAAAAAATTTAAAATGGGTTCCGCGCCCTAATTTGCCCAAACCAAAATTGAATCAGGGTTTGCCCCTAATTGAATAACCCCATTCCGTCGAAATTGCCAATGGTGAAAAATGGTTTTCCATAACTTTTAATGCATGGGAAATCGAAACGTTGAACCTCTTAACTGGAAAATCAAATTTGTAAAGAAAAAGGCCCTTTTTTGATTGGGATAATAATTTTACCATTATCTTTAGGGAAAAATCAATTTAAATTAAATTCGATTGAAATTTAAGTCCTGCAAGGATATTAAGAAAAAAAGGTTTGTTCCACCAAGAAAATTTGAATCATGGCAACTTAAAATTCTAATTTTGGTTTCTTCTTCACCCAGTATTTCATCTGCCCCAGGACTTTTTTTGTTTAGAACCAAAAAAGCTCAAAAAAATTTTAATAAAGGTGATCGCCAAAAAAACCTATTTAGGCAAAAAAGGAGTACTACAAAATTACAAAAAATTAAGGTCTATTCGTTAAACCCGAAGGGTAAGTTAATAATAACAAGGAATTTTGAAAAAAGGTTTTCCTTTTAAACGGAATTATAACCAACCTTTATGTTACATAAGTACTTATAAAAATGACGTTTTGATAAGATATCCTTATCGGAAGAAAATCGCTTTTAGACGAAGCCTTTTTAATATAAAAAGCAAGACTTATTGATTCAAAACAGTATTTGAATTCCGTGTTCATTCCATAGTTAAAAAATACAAACCAGTTTGTTTGCACTAACATTGATATAATCAATCTAGCAAGCTCAAATCATATCTCAAGATGGCGTAGTTGAAGTGTGTGGTGAACGAATGACATATCACAGCATAAAGAACAAACGCACTGAAAACGCTGAACCTCACGCGGCGCAAAAGCATAACAAACAATTAAACTCAGAATGCCGAATCGCACGCGGCGCATTATATTTCCAACTTGGTTCAATGCCCTTCGCTTAAGTCTAATGATCACGATAAGCACAGTGCAATTTAAAGTCACTGAACCCCAAAAGTGCATAGCGTTTGGAATGCACTTGTTGATTCAATAAAATACACAATACTTCGATGCCTTTGGTGTAATTAGGTTCATTGACCACTTTTGCACGAAAATCGATATGTTTATTTATCGCCGAATATCCCTTGCTTTGAATATTGCAAACGTAAGTGATTTGGTTTAAGAAACCTTTATTTAAGCATTTTTGTAAACATCCAAAATAGTATAAAAACTAAACATTTTGAATAAAGAAATCAGTCAGAATTTACTACTCAACTTGTTTCGACTTCAAGTGTGCTAGATTTGTAAGGCTGTGGTTATAGTAGATGCATAAATTAAGTCTTACGACTACGCAAGATAAGATTTAAACAACTTCGTTGGTTACACTGCATGCGACCATATCTTGCTTCTTTTATTTGTTTACATTTGAAAGTTAAAGCTTTAGAGCTGGAAAACTATCGAAAACACCATCGATCGTTTTTCTAAGTTTTCACTGGTGGCATTTTAGGGATAAATACAGTTTTGATTCTGAAAATTTTCCCTAGGGAAACATTCCCTAGATTTCCAATCAATTTAGGGGGACTCCTCACGCTTCAGGGAGACCTCGATCTAATTTACATACATTCAAATCGAAAAATTTTCAATTCGATTTATCTTCGGGGCACTATCGATAATTGTCGAGCTCTACAAAATCGTATGGGCAACTGACGAAAAACAAAGTTATTTGGTCGTATCATAGAGGTCGTGCGAGTGTGTATGAGCGCACATTACAAAGCCGCTAGAACTATTACCACAATACATCATTCCCTTGTTTTTGTTTAAACATGCGTGCTCGTGCCTAGTAGTAAGAATTGATTAACGCATCTACTATAACCGCAGCCTAATCTGGAAGGTCCGAGTTTAAACCTTGTCACAGGCAAAAGAATTTGTGGAAAAATGGAGAATTAATCAGATAAATAATTTTGAAGGAAGAAATACGGGGAGCAGAAAGTAAGCCAAATAAATAAATAAAAGTTGCTCTCATCGCGCCTTCCAAAACGTCACCCACAAGCTCTTTCAACAAATTCCTAAGGAATCTTTTTTAAATTTTAATTATAAAAATTTTGGTAAAATCTTAAATTTCTCAGTTTTTTAAATAATATAAATGTTAAATAATCTACTTTTACACAAAAAAAAAATCGACCCTCGCTGGAGCAAGGATCGAACCCGCCTTGGTTTTTAAAAGAATTCATACCAAAATTATAAGTTATCTTCTTGACTTTTCGTTCTATTTTTCGTTAAAATAAACGATAAGTCTTTCTCTATGGTTTCAATAAGACAATTTTCTTGGATAAAAACCAAAGAGAAATCTTATTGTTTTTCTTCTATTTTAGTCGTATTGTTTTCCCTGTGTACTCTGTGTTTCTATTTCAAAGAGTGGAGCATTTTTTGCTCCGCTATTGGCCATCTTAACATATCTATCTACTCATTAGTGGTCCTCATGCAGGTTCGCAAAAAGCCTTCGTAAATTTTGCGATCGCAAATTTTCCGACGCTCTATGAGCGACCCTTCGAATATAATTAATTAAAGCTTATCTATCTTCCCACTACTTCTTTCTTTTTCAAATTGAGGTTTAAAACCATTTGTACTATAAGTCATAGGCTTGTCAAACGCGATTGGCTGTGTATGCCCACCCCAACTTACTATGCGCACTAGCTAACGACGATTTGCGAAGCAAAAACCAATGGGAAAGTTTGTCACGCTTCGTAAAATTTCTTCCACACAAATTTTGACAGTTCATTTCCCATTTCGCAAAGTTTCCCACTTCGTAAAATTTGCGAAACTGCATGAGGACCACTATTATCTTTATTGACAAACACACTCAATGCAGTAACTCGTTACACCCAACAAACATTTATCCTTACAGTTAATTGGAAGTATTTTGCGCCCATAAACAAAAGGCTTGGATCCAAGTGTTGGAATTAATTTGGAATTTAAGTGTAAATAACCAAAATGACTTCCTTTTTATTCAATTGGATTCGAGATTGGAAAACATATTCTAAGCATTCGAATTAAATATTTTTCAAGCCTTAACAAGCAGTAACAATCCGATGTAGGCGGGTTCATTTCCCGCTGCGGCGAGCGTTATTTTATTTATTTAAATATTTTCTTTGAATACGTAGGTAGATAATACATAATATAACATTTAAATAATTTTTCAAAACTTAGAGGAATAACTAGCTTTGATCCAAACATTTAGGGGAAAAAAAATTTTTTTGTAACCACATGTGTATGCATTACGTTTTTGACGACCGGATAGGAACCTTAATTTAAAACTGCCAACTTCCTTTCTCCCCTCTTAGTGGATCAAATTTTACATCAGATATCTTTCTTCGTCCCAATTTTTCCTCAACCTTTTTTGCGCCTGCGACAGGAATCGAACTAGAGCCCTCCAGGGTGCAAATCACAACACGCTTCAGTACGCTACCGAGAGATCTCATTCGCGAGTGCTAGATTTAATATATTAGGTGTAGTAAAAAGAAATCCATTATTTTTGCATTAAATTGAGGGCTTTATTTAAGATAGTTAGAATGACCCGATTTAGGTCAAATATGCGCCGTTTTGTTCGATAACTTGTTGCCATTTTAAAGGTAATTTCATTATGCCTCTCTCATAGAAGCCCTCGTTCCTATTAGCAAAAAATTGAGACAGTCGAATTTCAGAAGCCTCTCTTGAAGCGAATGTTTCACCAGCAAAATTGTTCGCCATGGACAGGAACAGATGGTAATCACTTGGTGCCAGGTCCGGACTATAAGGCGGATGCAGAAGAACCTCCCAACCAAACTCCCGGAGCTTCTGGCGAGTCACTATGGATGTGTGTGGCCTGGCGTTGTCCTGATGGAACACAATTCCTCTCCTATTGGCCAAAGCTGGCCGCTTATGGACGATTGCTTCCTTCAGACGGTCCAATTGTTGACAGTAGAGTTCCGAGTTAAGAGTTTTGCCGTATGGGAGCAGCCCATAGTAGATAATTCCCTGCCAATCCCACCAAACACACAGCAAAACCTTCCTGGCCGTCAATCCTGGCTTGGCCACCGTTTCCGCCGGTTCACCGTGTTTCGACCACGACCGTTTTCGCTTGACGTTGTCGTAAGTGACCCACTTTTCATCACCAGTCACCAACCGCTTCAGAAATGGGTCGATTTTGTTGCGGTTCAGCAGCGATTCGCAGATGGAAATTCGGTCTATTAGGTTTTTTTGCGTTAACTCGTGTGGCACCCATACATCGAGCTTCTTTGTGTATCCAGCCTTATTCAAATGGTTCCAAACGGTTTTTTGTGCAATCTTTAGCTCTTTTGCAATCGAAACAGTGCTAACATGACGGTCGGACTCGATAATTTCCATGATTTTATCGACATTTTCGACAATTGGCCTTCCAGTGCGTGGTGCATCCTTGACATCGAAGTTACCGGAACGGAATCGACGAAACCAAAATTGCGCATGATTGGCTGTTACAGTATCAGGTCCATAAACGCTATTCACATTTTCAGCCGCCTGGCTTGCGTTTTCTCCCTTATCGAAGAAAAACTGTAAAATGTAGCGAATTTTCTCTTTGCTGATGTCCAATCTTTGACAAGCTCTCAAACAAAACTGAATCAATCAATCAAAAAAGTGTCAACAAAGCTTTTTTAGTAGGAACTGTCATCTTTCTAATGCCCCCTAGCGGAACACGATCGGACTTATACAACGCGAGATGCAGATAAATAACGCCATCTATTTGAAAAATAATTTGAAAATAATAATAAATAATTTCTTTTTACTACACCTAATATTAACGTTCAAAAAAATCGAACTGTGGACGCCTCGTATGTATGTACGATATCTAAATAACATACATATTATTTTGGGTGGATTTGCGAACTACTTGAGAACTTCAACGTTTCCCAAACATATTTGGAAACCGTTTGGGAAATGTCTGCTAATTTAATATAGCACATATATGCTTGAGAAAAGTTTGGAAAATTACTGGGAAACAAATGAATAGTTAGCAACTTTGTTAACAGCTTATCCACATGTTTGCTGAGTAACAGCTAAATGGAAACGATTTCGATCAGCGGCGCGTGCGTCCACGCTACACGACGAATACTGCAGCTTAAACTATGATGGGCCTTCATATTTCGATTCAACTACAACAAAAGCAATTTGGAGCTAGGGCGGGTCTCCTTACCATAAATGCTCGTGCATTCAAAAATAAAACTGTTGGCCTCAGCTTCCTGTGCAGCCTCGACGCTATAGAAAACTCAATTTTATAGGAATCTGTCCAGTATATAGACCATTTAGATTGCAATTCTTCGGCCAAACGTTGCTATCACATACAACTAGCATTAAGATATCGACAATCGTTACAAAATGAATTTTCCTAGTTCCTAACTAAGTTAAAATAAGTACATTGTACATATCCCTAACAGTCATGGTAAAAAAGTTTTGTATAATTATCTACACATTTTGTATAATTATCAGCCTTAAGCCATCAAGAATTGTCATCAAATGAATTTTTGTAGTTCTTAACTAGTTAGTTTATGTAAACATTCAACGACCAGCTAGCTGTTTTCAGTCTGGAAAACAACATAAATGTTTTAGCCGTATGTTTTTATTACTTATTGCTTTATTTTCTTTAAGTTCAAAAAATTTATTTTAAAATTCATGCAATAAAACAAAACAATACAATACAATGCAGTAGTCATTTTTATTAAAGTTTCACTTATTTTTTGCAATTATTTTAATTTTACAACAATTTCAAGAGGGTTGAACAAAAAAGTTTTCCAATTCATAGAAAAATCAAGAAGATAATGCGATGTTCAGACCGCAACCTGATTTAAGTAATTCGGCCCCCATTCGTATTTCACAGTCGAATCACGTTGTGAATCACATAGTACGCCATACAAAATTTGACAAGCCGAGTTACCTCATTCGAACGTCATTCAGTTTGAATTAGGATCCGAATTACGATAAAATCAGTGCCTTCCCAAAATTTTATCGGAATTTATCGAAAACAAGAGGAAGGAATCAGCAAGAAAAGAAAAACTCCCTGCCGGAATTTATTGCATTCATGATATAAGAGATCAAAAAGTGCTCTTTCCAATGTTGTTCTAGTATAAACATAATGAAAACAAGAGCTGGCTACAACGGACCCTTCTTCAAAAGAAATTTTTGTGGTCAAAAGAATTTTTTACTTATATTGAGACAGTTTTATTACGTTGGAGTTGGTGAATTTTCCGACTGGGCTTTTGCTTTTCACACAAAACGTCAAAAACGAATTACGAATCTCTCATCTGAACGGGTTAATTCGCATTTGTAATTCATGGAGCCAATTACTTAATTCATAATGCCGTCTGAACATGCCATAAGGGAACAAAAACAAAAACTACTCTGTTTTGACGCTGTCAAGAAACTGTTTTCACATGCAAAAAATAATTTTTTTTCAAACTGTTGGGATATGGGGATTAAAAGGTATGACGCCGTGGCACTTGGGTAGGTACGCACGTCATACAATCCTATATTCCTTTTAAATAAAAGACAAGATTGACAATGTTCAATCCTTTTATTTATAGTATGATATCCTTTTGTCTAACAGAAATATATGTGAATCCTAGCTCCTGACAATTACTTGAAACTTCCCTATTCTAGGTCTAATAGGTCATTTACATATATGTTTTAGCGCTACTCGTTTAAGCGAAAACGACTAAGTTAAAACGGGGTGCTTACATATGCGCATGTCGTTTCGTCATTTTGTGTTTATCTTTTGTTTACTCAACACGTGAAATATGAGTGAATATTGTAATTTAGAAAAGAAGCGTTTATTGAAATTGCGGTCGTTTTCTGCATTGGTTGTGGAAACAACCTTACAATTTTTAAAAAAGAATTTTCAATGACCATATGTTTTCATTTTCATAGTGATGACACTCAGATTTCAATTTTTTTTTATCAGATAAAAGCAGGATTTATCTTCTTTAGCTACTTGTTTTAAATTAAATCAGGAAATTTTCTCGTTTTAGTTATGTATGATAAAACGGGAAAAATCTAAGTTGTTTTAGTGCTAAAACGGGCAAAGTTGCTAGAACGCGAATAAAACGGCATATGTAAACGGCCTATAAGCGTCGTGCCTTCGTGACAGTATGTGCGATTAGACGCGACTTCTGCTGGAATGGTCACAATCAGTCTTCCTTCCCTTGATCGAGACTCCGCTTATATGCAGCAAAGGGTATTTAATATATAACATGGCGCCTCGACAGGCAATAATTATTGCTAGCAATCTGTCAACTTGAGCAATATTGCCAATGAAGACCGCTCATTTTGAAAAGATGGCAATATATGGCAAGCAATATTGCTTCGCTGCGATTGCCAACTTTGAGATTGGCAATGAGCTGTCATTTTGCTATTTGACAGCCGAATTTCATTTCTATGAATTTTTCAAAGTGTGTATATCGTCAAAATGGATTGGTGCGTCGCCGATATTTATAAGATAATACATCTTTACCGATAGTTCGAATTTCTTTGGGCTATAAAACCTCATCATATAAATGTACTGATATGAAAAAATAATGCGTGGCTTCAAATGGCGAAGCAAATTAAAAAGGACTACGTTGAAATAAAAAAAAATAAAAATAAAAATTTGCGAACTGCCTGTATCGCAGAGAAGAAAAAATAAGAGAGTTTCTTCTTTGTCACACTCATCGCAAAGTTGTTTCAAGGCATCGAGAGCGCGTGCGTAGCGTAGTAGCCTGTTCGACGTCATTTTGAATATGAAGATGGCATAACATAAAAATCCCACCCTGGCAATATTGCCTCTACCTGGCAAAGCAATTTGACAGATTGCTAGCAATAATTATTGCCCGTCGAGGCGCAGCGTAAAGAGCAGCTAATGTACTCTATCGGCTCTCTTAGCATTTTGAATATGCTGGCCTCCTTGTTACGATACACTTTATCCCAATGCCATTTCGTCTCACATCACAATGTGAATGCTGATTGAAAACAAAAATGCGCAACGCGAGTGCCAGAAGCATGCGTAAACGGACAATTAATGAATGAATTGTGCGTTTGGTTATGCGCAGAGAAAAAGGGATGGACAAATTTCTTATGCGCATGAGTATGCAAAGCCTATTTCATGATAGAAAGAAGAAAAACGTTTGAAAGCAGAGTACGGTGGGCAATATATATGATTTTATCAAATTCTTTCAGAAAAATTTTATTTTTCTTATTTTCATAAAATTTATAAGTAAATACAATTAAAATGTTATTATTTCGTCAAAAGAGATTAAAAAAACCAGTTATGCTGTATTTAATTTAATTTTATAATCACAATTTATAAGTGATGAAAAATATATTCGTTAATTGGAAGGAAGAAAGTCGACTCTTGCACACTGTATCATACCCATGAATTTTTGTTTAGCAGGATTGATTGAAATAAGCAAAATTCGTTCGTGGAATGACGGTGGAAGGGAAAAGAAATTCTGTATGGATGAACATAGGAACGCTTGTATCAAGGTATTTAAAAAGGAATGATTGAGCTTGTTTACATTCGATGGTTCAAATACGTTGTGTGTTGAAGACCCATAAAAAAGATTTTTTTAAAATTTCAATTTTGCTATTGATTGAAGCAATTATTTCTCTTAAATTTAAATCTAATATATTGGTAGTATTAAAAACAAGTCCTTCAATTTATTGAACAAATTTCAATATAAAAGCAATTTATAAAGTCTTCTAAAATTCATTTTTAATTCAGCCTCAGCATAAGTGAGTATTTTTACGTCTGAAAATACCAATTTCAGCACAGGAAAATTTTTAAAGAGATTTAAGAAGACGATGTGGATTTTCTAATTGTTAATATAATATTAAGAGTAAAATTACATTAGCACCAGAAAAACATCAGAAAAAAGATTTTTTCGATTGCTAAAAATTGACATTTCGTAACAGAAATGCTTGGACCCTAAGCCCGAAAAAATATTAAAGTAATTAAAATTGAAATATTAAAAGGGTCGAATAAAAACTACAAAAACTTGCACATAATGTTACAAAAGGTAATCTAAAGCGACCAGGCTTCGCCTTTTTCGCACACTAGGGCCGCGCAAGTCATCCCCCAGCAGGCAAATATGTCCAGCAGGAAAAATACATCAGGGATTTCACCGATCCATATTGGTGACTAGTCACGCATGATCCCTTAAGGGATGTTTCCCCGTAGCAGTCACAGTGTTGTCGAAGGAAAGAATCTGACGGCAGTTATGTATGAATGTTGCCAATTTGACGAAAATGATATTTTTGTGAGTGTAAGATATGGCAGTTTATTACTGTTGAATGGTGCATTTAAAATTTTGTTGGTTTTTAACGTGAAAAAAACAACAACAATAAATGTGAATATATTTTGATATTATTTTCCCGTTAATATAAAAATATTAATTATTAAAAAAAAAAAATTAGAGGCTGTACAATGTACATACAATATGAAAACTGGCTAAATAAGGTAGGTAATTTTAGTTTGGAAGTAGTATGTTTTTGATTCACCTAATATAAGACATCATAAGCTGGCAACCTAATATAAGATATCATAAGCTGGCAACATTGCTGTCGTGATCAAATTTCGCAAGTTCGTGGAAGCTCGAAGCGAAATGAAATCTTCTAAGTTTAAGAAATCTCAAAATTTAAATGAAAACGTACATTTAGAATGCACAATCGATAGTAAGTACACATTACATTTTTTCTAATTATGTACAAATTACTTATATATATTTTTCATATCTTCTTTAGATGAAATCATCGAAGAACGCAATGCAGAGCCTAATTCCGAGAATGCCATTGCACTTCGATTCAATGAAATGGAAAAAAAATAATAGGTAAGTTGTTAACAATTCTTTCAATTTCTATTCACTTTTTAACAAAATATTGAATTTAAATGTTTATTTCAGACCACATCAATTGCAAAATGGATGCAATTATGAAAATTCAGTGCGAAACTTTCTCAACAGTGCAACAATTGGTGAAGAAAAATGTAGTTGTGCCTGCAAAGATGTTTCCGATAAAAACAGAAGGAGAACTTCACGAAATTAATTTAAAAATGGAGTGTGACGACGAACTATATGTGAGTAAACTGTAAAGCACCAAAGCAAACTTTAAAGCCTTATTGGAAACATAAGGATCTTTAGTTTAAACTTTTATGAAGAATGCAAACAAAAACCCAATATATCATATATATTATTGAAAAATGTATTTAATTTTTATTCAACATTGCATTCACCTCAATTATAATATATTTTTTATTTTCCGCCACTTTCAGATATCGTCTTTAAATTCGTTGCTCGGACCAAGCTGAGTAAAAAAGAATTTGGAAAATGTCATAGACATGAAATTAATTCTTAATATGAATTTCGATGGAATTCACGGCAAAAAACCATTCAAACAGTATCGTGGCTTATATAATGGGATGTATCGTAAGTTAAAATTTAACAAAAGTTTTCAATATTGCATTTATTACAACAACCTTCTTATATTGCTAGGAGCTTTGCATTACGAGGGCTTTTCGGAAGCCGAATTTTGGAACGACTTGCGCGCCGCCTTCAAACTTAATAAAAATAAGCACTTCAAAAGCCAACACAGAGCAAAACTTACAAAAAAAAACCCCAGTAGAGGGAAAATCGTAAGCTACCACTCCTTACATTCTTCAAGTTAACACTTTAAGTGACAATGAACGAGCTTTATTTTTTTTTTTTATTATTTTTATTTTTATTAAAATAAAACCTGGTTTATACCAATGAAGAGGCCAGTTAAGTTTTTGAATGTATTAATGTATATAGCGATAACGAATGAGCTTTAATTTTGTATAAATATTTCAAGTAAAACCTATAACATGCGAGTTAAGAGTCGAGTTAAGTTTTTAAAAGTATTGTTTTTAAAAATTTTTTATTTTAAATCACATTTTTTTATTTAAACCTCTAATAATACAAAAAAAAATTGAACTAAAAAGGACTGTTCGTTTCATTTCCATTCCGTATCTCTCCCTTCAGCATGACTATGTCCTGCTGGGAGTCACTAGTGACTTTTTCTAATACCACGATGACATATCACTAATTCAGTCACTGTCAGTTTGTGTACGAATGTCATGCTGCGCGTCATACGAATCATCATGCATGGCGGATCCAAAGTCACCCTGACATCATTGATTCTGTCAGGGGGACATTGGCTGCTGGGCTTACAGCATCATTCTAAAGTGTCTTTGCATTGGTCACGTAGAAACAGGCAAACAACATAAGCGACCGACTCGAAAAACGATTTTTGAATTTTTCAGCGGCCGAAAATTGCAAAGGCCAAATACAAACGTACGTATGTAGATTAGCGCACACACAAACTCATATATGCGCATAAGTGCGGCACGCAATCGAAAGAATAATAGCACAAGCGGGCGACTGCCAAAAAATAATAAGAATGAAAACCGTTTCTCAATGCGTTGAAAAGAAAAGTCAGATTTTCGTTTTTGTTTTGATCCTTTCATGAATTGCTACGTTTCGCGTTGTCTTTCTTTCCTCGATTTCATGCATTTTAAGTGTTTCAGTTGTCAAAGCATAGTGTATCGTAATGTGGAGGCCAGCATCGGGAATGAGTGAAAAATGAAATTAACGATAGAGTACGTTGGCGGCTCTTTATATATTAAATACTCTTTGCGCCAACTGAAAACAAACGGCAACATCATTTGTGTTGCAAATTGCGTGCTGTCAACATTTGTTCATAAACTATATTTATAAACAAAAAAAAACTACCAAATGACACTTAGTTAGCGAAATAGAGGGGGTGTCCACATTAGCCTCGTACTCCACATTACCCGATCTTACTCTATTTTTCAACTTATCTCACTTCTTTATTCTTCGCTTATTCAGCAAAGCAAAGAGAATTATAGAAGTTAATTTAAAACAAGTAAGGGTGTTATAGTCAGGCGAGCCTGACAATAGAATACCCGACACAGACAGACATCTTCATATAATTTTTAATATCAGGGGTTGTTTAAGGCCATCGGGGCCCCATATTCCGACGTTTGTTTAATTTTTTTATGAAAACCGCCCCTTTGCCACGCCCAGTTTTCCAATTTTTCGGATTTGTAATCGGAGGCTTAAATTAACAAGCAAATTTTAAGTTTCATTGAAATATTTGGAAAAAGTCAGATTTTGGGGCACTTTTGAGATTTTTTTGACAGACCCTAGTACTGGAGGTATCCTTAATAATGGACCGATCAAGAAAATTTTTAAGCAAGATGTTTATGGCTACAAAGGAAGTATAAGTGCCAATTTTCGGTCAAGTCCCATAGGCGTTTCGGGAGTAGGAGACAATTTTCGAAAAACGACCTTCTGCAACGCCCATTTTTCTAACTTTTGTAAATCACATTAACTGGACTAAAATATTATCAAATGCTAAATTTCATCAAAATATCTTGTAAAACATCGGTTTTAGAGCAGTTTTTGTGATTTTCATAACAGACCCTAGTACTGGAGGTACCCCCAAAAATGGTCCGATCGGGTCCATTCTCGAACTTGTTCTTACTCATGCCCCCGTGAGTACGCATATCAAAATTTGTCAAGACAGCTCAACTCCTTCGATAAGAAAACTGTATACAAACAGACAGACAGACGGACAGACAGACGGACAGACAGACGGACAGACAGACGGACAGACAGACGCACAGACAGATGGACAGACAGACGGACAGACCGACGGACAGACAGACGGACAGACAGACGGACAGACAGACGGACAGACAGGCGGACATAGCTAAATCGAATCTCCTAGTGACGCTGATATTTTCTATATATATTTTGTATGGTCTATCTCGACTGGTTCTGGGTGTTACACACAAACGCAATATACCCTCGACACAGAGTGTGTCGGGTATAATGATAAGCGTCACCAGGAGATTCGATTTAGCCATGTCCGCCTGTCTGTCCGTCTGTCCTTCGGTCTGTCCGTCTGTTTGTATACAGTTTTCTTATCGAAGGAGTTGAGCTATCGCAACAAAATTTGGTATGCGTGCTCACGGGGACATTAGTAAGAACAAGTTCGAGAATGGACCCGATCGGACCATTTTCAGGGGTACCTCCAGTACTAGGGTCTGTTACGAAAATCACAAAAACTGCTCTAAAATCCAAATTTTTCAAGATATTTTGATGAAATTTGATATTTGATCATATTAAAAGGCCATTAGTATAATTTCCAAAAATTGAAAAAGTGGGCGTGACAGAAGGGCGGTTTTCGAAAATAATCTCGTACAACCGAAATTCAAATGGGACTTGAACGAAATTTGGCACTTATGCTTCGTTTGTAGCAATAAACATACTCCAAAAAAATTTCATTGGTCGGTCCTTTATTAAGGGTACCTCCAGTACTAGGGTCTGTCTTAAAAATCCCAAAATTGCCTTTAAATCGGACTTTTTCGAAATATTTTAATGAAACTTAAAATTTGAGCGTATATTTAAGCCTCCGATTATAGTTCAACAAAAATTGGAAAAGTGGGCGTGGCAAAGGGGCAGTTTTCATAAAGAAATCTATCAAAAGTCGGTATATGGGGCCCATTATGGTCTTAAACACCTCTTGATATTAAAAATTACACAGGTATACAAGGTTTTGGACCAGAGAAACTGGATAGCGACCCTATAGGAATTTTTTGTGCTGATTCCGAATCTGGTACCCGTTTTTCTCTAACACGTCAAGTTTTTGAGAAATCGTTAAATAACGGTTTTTGACATTTTTACCTATAGTCAACTTTTTCAATTGATTGTTCTTTCATTCAAAGTATTAAGACCTGGAATACCAGCCTTGGTTCGGAAATTATAACCACTTCAATTTCAAGTTTTTAAACAAAATCACTAAAAATTGGAAATCAGCATCGCGTTTTTTGCCCTATAGCTTCCAAGTTACTGAATCAATTCCAAATTTGTGTATTAAGGATATGTTGCGTTTTCATTCCTCTTTCATATGAGTACCAAAAACTTTGAAATCGGTTAAGGCATATAGGGTCTACGACCTCATTATTGACATAGACTATAGGTAAAAAGGTCAAAAACCGTTATTTAACGATTTCTCAAAAACTTGACGTGATAGAGAAAAACGGGTACCAGATTCGGAATCAGCACGAAAAATTCCTATAGGGTCGCTATCCAGTTTTTCTGGTCCAAAAGTTGGCCTTTATTTGTAAACTTGTGTTATTTGAACATCTGTGTATGTGTCGGGTATTCTATTGTCAGGCTTGCCTGACTATAACACCTTTACTTGTTATATATTAATTTTAATTACTTAAATATTTTCCCTAATCCAAGCATTTCTATTACGAAATGTTAATTTTTAGCAATCGAAAAAAATCTTTTTTCTGACGTTTTTCTGATGCTTATGTAATTTTACTTTTGATATTAAAAATTATATAATCTACGTCTTCCAAAACCTCTTGTAAATTTATCCTCTGCTGAAATTGGTATTTTCAGCTGTAAAAATACTCCCTTTAGGTGGGGCTTAATTAAAAATGAATTTTAGAAGACTTTTTGAATTGCCTTTATATTGAAATTTGTTCAATAAATTTAATGATTTTTGTGAATATTACCAAAATATTATATTTAAATGTAAGAGAAAAAATTGTTGCAGTCAATAGCAAAATTGAAATTTTCAAAAAAAATTTTTATGGGTCTTCAACGGACAACGTATTTGCACCATCGAATGTACACAAGCTGAATCATTCCTTTTCAAATACAGTAGAATCTCGCAAAAGTTAATCGATTTGTCCCAGGGGTAATCAACTTTTCCGAATTATTAACTTTTCTAAATGTCTTTCAAAATCGAAAAAAATTAAAGAAATAGAGACTACATGCATAAAAAAATATTTTTGCAAACATAACATGCTTATTTTATTTAAAGTTTTTATTTTAAATCAGTTTTACACAGATATACTTTAACTCAATGTTTTTTCAACAACTACTATTTCACAATAAGGCTGCACGCTTCGATGTAATTTGTCACTTTTAACTGTTACCGTTATGATTTGCGTTTTTTTCTTTTGTATTTCTTCGCAATTCCACGTAATACACACGAAATAGGGGTGATTTAATAAAAAAAAAGGAAAATAAAAAAGTTACGCTCAGAAAAGTTAACGCCAAAGTTAACATTTTAGAACGCGACGCACAGTGTGCCGACTCCATACATTGCTTGGCCAAAAATAGAAGGAGTTGTGGTAGAGCAATGAAATTTGGCATGGAGGTTTATTTTTATAAAATTAAGAAATTTTGAAAAAATTGTAAAAATCCGACCACCCCAACCCCCACCCCCCATGTAAAGGGGGGACCCAAATTCCGCAATTTTAGTCCTACAGACTTGAAATTTGGAGCAGAGCTTAAATTCATGCTCTAAAATTGGAAAAAATTTAACTTGGGTGGGCTGCCACGCCCACTTTTTGTGCTACGCCTACTCAAAGTTGGGAGATACAGGGGTAATGAACCCCCTGCAAATCGTATAAAATTTGTATAAAAATTGATGAATTTCAATTTAATTGTAAAATTCAAACATGTTTTCAATAGAAAAATTTAAAAAGACCAGCCCAGCCTTGCCAAAGAAAAAAAAGCGAGGTGGAAAAAACAGTGAATTTCAATGTATAAATCCCATATATTTGATACTGACGCTTACGTTATTCTTGAATTGTAGAGCTTTTTTATTTGCTAAATTTCAAAGGAATAACTCACAATTAAATTTCTTTGCGTTTTTAACGTTCATATAAGGTTTGTAAAAAATATATAGCTTATTAAGCCATATAAAACTTGTAGTTATATGCATATTCATCTAAATTAAAGAACAAAGTATTATTTGAAAGGTAATTAAGTTGAGTTTATTCTATTTAAAACTTCAACATTTTAGCCAGCTTGTGTTTGAATATACGCTTTCGAACTGTGTCAATTGTTGGTAATTAGTGCATTTCCGCCTGTATTTTGGACCTTTACGAAAATTGTATAACTCCGAAATCGCAACGAATTTTAATATAATTTTATTTTTATTTTTAGAAGTATCATAGGCAATAAATTAAAATTTGGTCATTTTTAAAAAAATTTTTTACAAATTGAATTTCAAGTTTTGATTTTTCCCAATTTGTACCTATTTGCACATGCTATTTACATTGTTCAATAGAAACATTACAAAAACAATAATTTTAATTTTAGTTTTTCCTTTCTACAAATAATTTTGTAAACTTTTGCAAAATTATCGTTATTTTTTTGTCCCATGGCAGGTAATCAACTTTATAACCGAATTATTAACTTTCATAAATGTCTATCCAAAATCGCAACAAATTTAAATTAATTTTAGATAAGGCCTATTACTTACATACATATAAAAAAATAAGATATTTTGCAAACATAAATTGCTTCAATTTTATTTAAAGTTATTTTTATATTTAATCAGTTTTACACAGTAATAATACTTTAACTCAATGTAATTTTTCAACAACTACTTATTTCACAATAAGCTGCACGCAATTTCGATGTAATATTGGGTCACTTTATAACTGTTTACTCGTTATTCGATTTGCCGTTGTTTTCATTATGATAATTGTCTTCAAAGCAAATTCACATTTTCGTAAGACACACTAAATAGGGGTGATTTAATAAAAAAAATATGAAGAAAATTAATTCTAAAAGTCTTAAGACGCCATCAGAAAATTTCAATCTGCACTATTTAATTTAACATTTTTAGAACGCGACGTGGGCGCTGAAATTCGGTTGACTTAACCAAGCGTTTAACTCATTCGAGCGGTAACTTTTGCGAGATTCTACTGTACATACAAGCAATCTTATGCTCATCCATATAGAATTTCTTTTCCCTTCCACCGTCCTTTCTGCGAACGATTTTTGCTCATTTCAATCAATCCTACTATGTTAAAAAAAACTTTCAAAAGATTGATACAGTGTGCTATGGGAAAATTGCTGGGTACGCATGTTCAATGCTTTGTACCTTCTAAACAAATAGAGATCCCATTTTCAAACTTACATGATATATTCTTAACACCTGCAGCTAAAATCCGAAAAAAAAAAAATTAAAAAGTTGTTGTAATTGTGCTTTAACCATTTCACCACCAGTGCTACATTGAAAAAAAAAATTTTTTTTAATTTTTTTTTTCATCCTTGAATAGCTCAATAAATTTTCTTAGAAACCGTTACTATTTATATTTTGAAAAAAAAAATTTTTTATTCGAAACATTGCATGCAAAAAAAGCTTTTTTTTCATTTCATCAATTTTTACAGGCCTATATCTCGAAAACTAACGGTGAAAAAACAAAAAAAAATTTGCCCATTAACTCACACTCCATAGAGGTGCAACTGATCCAAATATGAACGATTTTCAGAACATAACCCTTTTTTCGCTGCCCGCTTCACGTGAAATGCCCCATATATAGAAATGATCAGCGTCACCAGGAGATTCGATTTAGACATGCCCGTCTGTCTGTCTGTATACAGTTATCTTATCGAAGGAGTTGAGCTATCTTGACAAAATTTGGCATGCGTACTCATGGCAACATGAGTAAGAACAAGTTCGAGAATGGACCCGATCGGACCAATTTAATGGGTACCTCCAGTACTAGGGTCTGTTACGAAAATCACAAAAACTGCTCTAAAATCGTTTTTCAACATATTTCGATGAAATTCGATATTTGAACATGTTTCAAGGCAAGTAATACGATTTCAAAAAATATTTAAAT
>CM035807.1:42656226-42691420 GCA_020466095.1 Chlorops oryzae | reverse complement strand
GAAACTTTGCGAAATGGGAAATGAACTGTCAAAATTTGTGTGGAAGAAATTTTACGAAGCGTGACAAACTCTCCCATTGGTTTTTGCTTCGCAAAACATCGTTAGCTAGTGCGCATACTAAGTTGGGGTGGGCATATCAGCCAATCGCGTTTGATAAGCCTATGACTTATATGTAGTACAAATGGTTTTAATCCTCAATTTGAAAAAGAAAGAAACAATGGGAAGATAGATAAGCTTTAATTAATTATATTCGAAGGGTCGCTCATAGAGCGTCGGAAAATTTGCGATCGCAAAATTTACGAAGGCTGTTTGCGAACCTGCATGAGGACCACTAATGTGTAGCTACAACAACGAAAACGGCAGGAATTTTTGTTAAGGTAATGTTTCAACATATTTTAGGCTGAGGAAAACGTATGTGTGCAATCGGCTTAGCCGATGTAAACTTCTTTATGCTATGTTCTCACTATAGGGGATAAGTTCTTAACCCGATACTTTAACTCAAAGCGTTCATATCAGCTTTGAGCGAGTTAGGGTTTACTAAAGTCATATGACCCACCGGAAAGTGACTACTTCTGCACTACTTCCGAAGTGGTGAAAATTCATACTGCGGCTACTCGCATTACTAATCCTAACTGTTAATGAAGTTTGTTAGAGGATGGCCGCTGTTTTCATTACATGCATGCGATAATGTCCGGCTTGGGAGTTTGAAATATAAAAAACGCGCAAGGTATATCTGACATACTAGTGGTATTCAAGCAACAGTGCAAACGCAGTGTGCAATATTTGACTTGTCAAATTGCGTACAAAAAAAGCAGTGCAAATATTGCACACTGGGATTTGCACTGTTGCTTGAATACCACTACTATATATCGAGAAATTGCAAATAAAAATGGAACTTGCTTATTAAAATGTTTTGTAATGGTTTCCTCGTACCGTTATAGTTTCCAATCAACATAAAAAATGAGGATATGTCTTTTATATTTTCATTTATTTCTTTATTTCTGTATTTTTACTTTCAATTTGGTTACAACGAAGTTAAAGACCGTTACCACGAAATCTCAACCCAAAACTTGATTCATTAATTCTAAAAACTTCACCTCTACTTATAACTTACAACTAGGTTCGCCGCTGCGAACTCTGCTGCAGTCTCTTCTTCTGCTGCATCAGCGATCTTCTTGTGCATTCCACTTGCACTCTGCATTCTCGCTTCTTTCTTCATTTCCGCGTGTGTCGTCTTGACCCAGTTCTTTCCGTGTCTGCTTACGGGTGCATTTTGCGTTGCCCCGTATTCGTTGCTGAGCTTAATGCAAACAGTAAGCCCTCGAATCTGCTGTATGTTTGCATGCTCACAACATTCCTCCCCCCCTTTTTTTTTTTGGGTCCGCATTTATGCGGACTGGTTTGTTGTTTGGAGAGGGGCTTGTTTCGGTTCGATTGGTCTCGGGGTTGCACTGTGGTTTCTTCGTTTTGGTGGAGTGTTGTTTCATTTTTAAAACCTCGTACATGTGTTATTGAAAACGGAACGTTATCGAACAATAACTGCACAAACTTGTGACGTTGAGGGTTCCAATTGTTATCTTGCAGTTGCATCGATTATTTGTGCGAAAATTAGCGAAGGTGCTAAAGTTCCCATTTGCGGGGGCCCTCTTCATCTAGCACTTTAAAGCCTGGCTTGTTTTGTTGTATGGCTATGCTCTTGGCCTTGTAGTCCGTTGCTTTATTTGTTAATTGACCTTGGCATTGGTTGTGCATATTGCTGGCCAAGGCAATTCGGCCGTTGCTTATTTTGTTAATTGACCTTGGCATTGGTTGTACATACTTCATTTCGAATATTGCTGGGCAAGGCAATTTGGACCTTGTTATTGTAGTTACACGTGACGGGCACGTACCGCCACTGTATATTTTGGATTCTTCACTGCGCTCGTTGTTGTACCGGATCCCTCGCTGCTGTCGTTATACGGCCGGATCCCTCGCAGCTGTCGTTACTGTATAATCAAATAATTTTATTTTTTTTCGACAACTTTTATTTTGTGAATCTTTTCGTTTTTTTTTTTGTGGTTTTTTTTTTTTTTATTTGTGTATATTTTTTTGTGATTTATGTTTTATTTTTTGTTTTTTTTTTTTGTTGTTGTCTCTTTTTGTTGTTTCCTTTTTAATAATTTTTTTTTATTTCATATGTATATAATTTGTCCTTAATCTACCCATATTCTCCCTTACTTTATACGTCCGGTAACTAATATTTCATTACATAGTATTCTTAACGCTAGCCTAAACGACTGTCCTTTGAACTTATACTAAATTGAATCAGATATTGTTATGGTACGTTAAATTCAACAAAACCTTATTACGTTACGTTAAGATAATTATAAAATAAAACAAAAATTTTACTTCATCAACTTTCCCACTTTCATGCAACTGGTCACCGATTCTACGTTTTTTTTTTTTTTTTTCCTATTGGGTCGTTTGGTTTCTCGTTGACCGTCTTCAGCGTTGTCATTTGACTCAAATTTTGCAAGGAATAAACTATTGTAATAGCTGAAACTTACATAACATAGATATATTTATATATATGTGTATAATATACATATATACGTTACTTTTCCATTTTATGGTTCAAAAATAACATAATTTGTAAGCATTGTAAAATAAATATACTCGTGGCAACGCTGAACGGTCGGGTTACAAAAAAAAAAACAAAGAAAGTGTCGTGCGGTGTAACATGTGTGTAGCTTGTGTATCTTTGTGATTTGTGTAGTTATATGTGTGGAAGACGGATTCCGGCATTTGTGGCTGCGATCTTTGCATTCCTTTCTCTTATTGTATAGTAAGAGGAAGGAAGCGATCGCCGTTTTTTTTTAAGACTGTATGCCGTTCCCTCTTCTCTTTCTGATCAGGAGCTTAACCGCTTTTGATACAGTTGTATTAACTTGGACATTTTCTGAATGAAAATGTTTGTTAATACGTTGTCTAAATAAGACAATTCTGACAATTAATTCACCATTGACATTGAATAGACATTCATTGCCGCTGGTTTTGCATATTTTTTTTTTTGTTAATTTAATTGAAAATTCGAACTGGCCTCTCTTTGCTGAAATAGCCCTTCTGAAAAGAAAAGAAAGAAGAGAAAAGAAAACAAAACAAAACAAAACAAAACAAAACAAAAATACAAAACCAAACAATCGCATTTTGTTTATCATCAAAAACATTTTATATGAACTTAATTTTGTGATTTCATTCACTCCGAATTTGTGGTAGGTCATGGTTATGCTTAACGTAATTGCTGGAGTTGGCAATAAAATGAAAAGAAAATAAATGTTAATAATAAAATCATTAATAATTTTGTTTGTTTTGCCCCTTCTTTTTCGGTTCTTCTATTTTGGCAAAGGGAGTGAGTCGCATACTCTCTCGACAAATAAATAAATTTTTAATCTTTAACACGTTTAAAAAGAAGAATGGCTTTTCTCGCCACTTTCTATCGGATCGCTTCTTTTATATAAGTATAATATTAGGTGTAGTAAAAAGAAATCCATTATTTTTCCAATAGACGGCGTTATTTATCTGCATCTCGCGTTGTATAAGTCCGATCGTGTTCCGCTAGGGGGCATTAGAAAGATACAGTTCCTACTAAAAAAGCTTTTTTGACACTTTTTTGATTGATTGATTCAGTTTTGTTTGAGAGCTTGTCAAAGGTGGACATCAGCAAAGAGAAAATTCGCTACATTTTACAGTTTTTCTTCGATAAGGGAGAAAACGCAAGCCAGGCGGCTGAAAATGTGAATAGCGTTTATGGACCTGATACTGTAACAGCCAATCATGCGCAATTTTGGTTTCGTCGATTCCGTTCCGGTAACTTCGATGTCAAGGATCACCACGCACTGGAAGGCCAATTGTCGAAAATGTCGATAAAATCATGGAAATTATCGAGTCCGACCGTCATGTTAGCACTGTTTCGATTGCAAAAGAGCTAAAGATTGCACAAAAAAACCGTTTGGATTCATTTGAATAAGGTGGATACACAAAGAAGCTCGATGTATGGGTGCCACACGAGTTAACGCAAAAAAACCTCACAGACCGAATTTCCATCTGCGAATCGCTGCTGAACCACAACAAAAGACCCATTTTGAAGCGGTTGGTGATGGTGATGAAAAGTGGGTCACTTACGACAACGTCAAGCGAAAACGGTCGTGGTTGAAACACGGTGAACCGGCGGAAACGGTGGCCAAGCCAGGATTGACGGCCAGGAAGGTTTTGCTGTGTGTTTGGTGGGATTGGCAGGGAATTATCTACTATGAGCTGCTCCCAACGGCAAAACTCTTAACTCGGAACTCTACTGTCAACAATTGGACCGTTGAAGGAAGCAATCGCCCATAAGCGGCCAGCTTTGGCCAATAGGAGAGGAATTGTGTTCCATCAGGACAACGCCAGGCCACACACATCGATAGTGACTCGCCAGAAGCTCCGGGAGTTTGGTTGGGAGGTTCTTCTGCATCCACCTTATAGTCCGGACCTGGCACCAAGTGATTACCATCTGTTCCTGTCCATGGCGAACAATTTTCTGGTGAAACATTCGCTTCAAGAAGGCTTCTGAAATTGACTGTCTCAATTTTTTGCTAATAGGAACGAGGGCTTCCATGAGAGAGGCATAATGAAATTACCTTTAAAATGGCAACAAGTTATCGAACAAAACGGCGCATATTTGACCTAAATCGGGTTTCTAACTATCTTAAATAAAGCCCTCAATTTAATGCAAAAATAATGGATTTCTTTTTACTACACCTATATAATACATTTACCTTTTATAGCTACTTTTTATTTATATAAAGAATGGGTTGTGCTAACCCATGTGGCCTAACCGCGCAGTCTGGCATATTTTATGAATAGAATGAAAACGAGAAAATTTTTTTTTTTTAATGTTTTTATTTTGTCACATTTGAATATTGCTCTTTGGAGGCAGAGGCGTCTGCGCTCTCTTTAAAGCTTTGTGACCTCACGACAAATCTTTTCACCGAATTTACGTGGTAAGTTTTGTCGCGACCCCGGATTCTTACAGTTACGTTAACCGGGCCGGTTATTCCGGTGATTACAAAAGGGCCATCCCATAATGGGGATAGCTTGTTTTTCCGCGCATGATTCTTAATTAAAATATGTTCCCCCGTCTTGTACGTGTTCTGTCGTACTTTCTTATCGTAGTGTTTCTTCGATCGCACCTTTGCTTCGTCTAGGGCTTCCCTCGCTAGCTCATGTGACCTCTGAATTTGGTACTTCATGAGTGACGGGAAGTCCTCTGTGTTGTACATTGGATCGACTTTTCTTATTAAGTTTGTGGGCATGTCCACCTCAAAGCCGAACAAAATTTTTGTTGGCGTTTTGCTTTTGTGGCGGCATGTGGGGTGTGGTTGTGCACGTACATCGCGTGACCCAACCATTGGTCCCAATTTGTACCGTCTTCTTTAGCGAAATTTCGCAGGTACTCTGCGAGAGGCCGGTGGCTTCTTTCTAGCGCCCCGTTTGCCTGCGGATGGTACGGACTTGTGTGAAGCTTTTTAATACCAAGTATTTTACACACGTTTTTGAATAAGTTTGACACGAAATTTGTGCCATTATCAGTGACCAATTTTAACGGAATCCCATATCGGGCTATAATTTCCGAAAAGAAAACCTGCGCTATGGTGGACGCTTCCGTGTCCACCAGAGGTATGCAGGTCATGTATTTTGACACATCGTCTTGAAAGTTAAAATGTACTTGTTACCACTGCAAGTTACTGGTAATGGACCCACTATGTCCATGTATACCTTTTCAAACGGACGTGAAGCCGTGTCAGTAATCTGCATGGGGCCCTTTCCTCGGTACCTGATTTGTTTTTTCTGACCTTTGGGGCAGGCCCTGATATAATCGCGAATTTCGCTCCTCATTCTAATCCAGCGATATTGGCGCCGAAGTCGATGCCACGTACCAGTGACTCCTCGGTGCCCTCCCAATGGGGAGTCGTGGAATTGCTTCAATACTTCTTTTATCTGATCCCGGTCCTCGAGGAATTGGACCTGATTTTCGACAGTTAATTTTGCCTTTTTTCTATTCTCATTAACGGACCCTTTGGGGGGCTCTTTGTCTATTGGATGGACCCCGGTCTCTGACTCCTTAGTTTGGACGTCCCTTGCTTGGGCCCTGGTTATTACGTTAACAGTAGTTGTACGCGAATCCTGGGGAATTCTACTTAACGCATCAGCGTTTAAGTTCTCCTTTCCAGGTTTGTAAACTATTTTGAAATCAAATTCAGAAAGTTTGTGGCGGAACCTAGCTAAACGGGAAGTTTGGTCTTTTAAATTCGCTATCCCCTTTAGAGGCTTGTGGTCCGTTACCACTGTAAAATTTCTACCCAATAAATAGGACCTAAATACTTTGGTGGCCCATACAATTGCCAAAAATTCTCGCTCAATTGTCGAATAGCGGAGCTCAGTCTCGCTTAAACCTCTACTTGCGAAATATAGAGGAAATTCATCCTCCCCTTCCTCTTGAGACAATACTGCCCCTAACGCGCCACCACTGGCATCTGTCGTTAGACGAATTGGTTTAGAGAAATCGACATAGCGGAGTACCGGTGGATTAATTATGGCCTCCTTTAGGCAATCCAGTGCGGTCTGGCACTCCACCGTCCACTTAAATTTGGACCCTTCCGCAGAAGTTTCGTCATTGGCAGCATAAGTCGGGCAGCATTGGAATGAATTTTCGATAGTAGTTTATAAGGCCGAGGACCCCCTGGAGCTCTTTTACATTGCGGGGAGCTGGCATGTTTTTGACGCACTCGGCCCTACCTGGATCTGGCGACACCCCCTTTTCCGAGCAATGATGGCCCAAATAGACTACCTCTTTACGTAGGAAATGGCATTTCTCTGTTTTCAGTTTCAGACGGCTGACCCGCAAGGCCTGCAGAACCCGCGACAGTCTCTCCTCATGCTGAGCTAGATTTTACCATAAACGACGATGTCGTCTAAATATACAAAGCAATCAATTCCCTGTAATCCTGTTAACACACTATTCATAATCCGTTGAAAGGTTGCTGGGGCCCCTGTAAGGCCAAACGGCATACGCTTAAACTCGTAATGTCCCGTGCCCGTGCTGAACGCGGTTTTCTCCCTATCTCTGTCGTCCACCAAGACTTGGTGGTAACCGCTGGCCAGATCGAGGGTAGAAAAATACCTACTTCGTCCTAATTGGTCTAAAATTTCGTCAATCCTTGGAATGGGGAACACCGTTTTCAAGGTAACCTCGTTTAATTGCCTGAAATCGACTACTAATCTCCATTTTTTGATGGTGCTATCCGCCGATTTCTTGGGCACCAGTATGATTGGAGAGTTCCAAGGTGAGGTGCTGGGCACTATTATGTCCTGGTCTAATAAGTCCTGAACCTGCCTATTAATTTCCTCTCTGTGGGCTTCCGGTAATCTATATTGTCGTCTGTTAATAGGAGCTACCCCTGGCCCGATAGGGATATCGTGTGTTAATACATCTGTATAAGTGAGGGCCTCCCCTTCTATTTGGAAAACGTCACTAAAATTTTTTACGACATTCTCTATAGAATGCCGTTCTTCTGCGGTCAAGTTGGGGTCTATTTGTAATACACGCATGATTTCGTTTATCCTATTTTCCGTTTCGGCATTCTTATCAGAACCGCCGGCCGTTACTTCATGGAACTGTTCTGCCGGTGTGAACCTAATCTCTACAGGTTTTACTAACACTGCTGTGTCCTGGGCGTTCAAAATTGGTGCGTACGCTATCCCACTACTAACAGACGTGAGTACTTCTCCTAAAAACAAGTTTGTCTCTAGCTCCCTCTTGTGTATTACAATATTGCCGTCGGACGAATCCACGCGTATTTTTACCACGCCCGTGGTCCTAGCTGGCATTTTTATTTGTTCTACTATGCCTATTCTATTCTCCCTGCGCCTATTTGTTAATTTAAAAGTTATCTCGCCTCCCTTGGCGAGTCTAAACAAGAATCCCCCGTCGAGTGTCTATGGTGGCTCCATGCCATAAAACGTCCCTCCCCAGCAGTCCATCTGCGGGTAAACCTTCATCTCCACTCACTACGTGCAAATTGAACTGTAAACTAGTGTCCGCGTGTCGAATCTGTACTCTCCCTTCCGTGGTCACTCCCCCTCCAAATGCTCCAGTGAGCCACTTCCTCACACTTGAATCTAACTTTACTCCCCGACGCAATACTCCTTGCTTCACTAAACTCGTATCCGCGCCTGTATCTACTAGCAGCAGTATTTCTCCATTAACTGCCTGCTCACAGGGTATCCTAATAAAAATATCTTCCCCAACAGTTGACTCTCCAACTGCTCCTACCGAAGCTATATGTCCTCTTTCTGTTATTTCCCCCTCCGACTCTCTCTCTCGAACCTTCTTTGCGTATGCTGCCGACACTCCAGCCATTTTCCCCCGTAGTCGTAATCTCCCCCCTCCGGATATGTACCGGCTTATGATATTCACTTCTACGTCTTCTCTAAATCTAACTCTTTTCTGTTTTTCTTCTTTGGTAGTCTCAAAGTTTCCTATTTCTCTAAAATTTGGGGTACCCCAGCTTATTGGTTCGAGCTGGGCCCCCTCGCGTTTCCCGATTGGGTCGCATTACCCAAAGGGCACGTCCTAGCCCAATGACCTGGCTGATTGCACCTCATGCACACGTTCCGCCGGTCACTGGGGCGCTGCGCGTCTATCTGTCCGCCTGCTTGTCCCCGACAAAATCGATTCTGTTCGTGTCCGGGTGTCTGGCAACGCTCACAAAATAATGTTTTCAGTCGCTCGAAACATTTATCTACTATATGCCCCCCCCTTTTACAGAACGTGCAAAGCAAAGGGTTCGTATGCGGCTCCCCAGACTCCCTGGTGGATTTTTTCTGCTGGTGACAGTCATTCGTTTCTTCGTGTCCGTATGTCTTGCACTGTCTGCAGTAAGGAGTGTTTAGTCGTACCTCGCAGTTCACATAGAAATGCCCCAATTTCTTACAAAAACTGCAGGGTATCGAAGGGCGTTCCGGGTGGTTTACAACTATCTCCTCTGAAACGGAACCCATTGTCCCACCAAGTCCTGTATAGCTCGTGTTAGCTGTATAATTCGTGTTCGACCCGTTTTCTCCTAACAGGATCGTTGACCGTTGGACTAAGCTCACTAACTGACCTATTGAATCCTCCTCATGACCAATGAAAACGTGGCGGAGAGATTGGTCCCTCATTCCTTTCAGGAATGCCTTAACTGCCAGTTTCCTAAAGAACTTCATCATGCCCATGTCTCCCAAAGCATCTCGCACTACTGTCTCCGCTTCGTCTAGCAAACTCTCAATTCTCATCCCAAACAAAATCACGGACTCCCGCATCCCCTGTTTCATATTCATCATCTCTTCCTGGATATCCTCTATGTCTCTTCTCCTTAGGTAAATATCCTTCACTAATTCGCATAATTCATCGATATTTCTAAATCGTTTGGCACCCAGCCTTTGGTATGCCCCCCCTAGCAGTCTTTGTTTCACTATATACTGCACCGCTCTCTCAGTATCCTCTCTTCTTAATTCGTTCCCCAAGAACTGGCATCCGCTAATGAATTTCGACACATCTGACCGTAGCTCCGGGCTGGGTGTCCCTGAAAATAGTGGCACGAAAGTTTCCACTAGCTTCATTATGGCGGCTCCCGTCATGCCATCCCTTCTTTCTGATTGACTGCTGATGGGCGATAACAAAGTATTCATTCGTTGTCCTTGATCCCTTGCCTCTCTGGCATTCTCTACTTCTTTTCTTCCAGAAAATACCCCTTCAAGCTGTTCCCGCATTGCCTGTAGAACCCCCGTACTTTTATTTATACCGGATGTGCTTGATTGGAGGGCTCCCGCACTCATATTTATGCCTGGTGCGTTTAAAGGTGGAGGTGGTGGCGGTGGAATCATTGGAGGTCGATCTCCCCCGCTCCCCTTTCCTGCTAGTGGTGATGAGTGGGTAGCCATGGCCTCTTCTTCTATGTTTTCTAAAGTATTTCTAGGACGTACAGTAACTGAACTACCTGGGGCGAGGCTTCTCTTATTCTCCCTAATGGTTTCGCTATCTTCACTAGGCGTATCCTGTTCTTCTCGGGGAAGACTCACTGACTTAAATTTCGTTATTCTATCTATTTCCTTCCTGCTCACACGTAATTGTTCTCTTAAACTCTTGACTTCTTCTTTGTAATTCTTTATTGCGTTCTGACTGTCCACTATTAGCTGCAATTGTTCGTCTGAAAACCTCTGCCGTAGTGCCTGTCTCAGATGTTCATTCTCCTGTTCCAATTCTACTAGACATTCGTCTGATTTCCGCAGTGCATCCCTTAATTTACGCTCATGGGCTTTCAAACTATTATTCAGTTTCTTAAATTTTTCTAATTCTGCCTCGGAATGTACCCGGTCTTGGCACTCACTCAGCTCCGCCAATACCTCAATTAATACCTCGAATTCTTTGAAAACCGACTGTCCACGGCCCTGGCTCTCTCTGAGTCTACTTTTAGTTAGTTCGAGGAATTCCTTATTATTGTCTTTCTGTACAATTAAATCCCACAACAGTTCCTTTAATTTTCCTACGTCCTCCGAAAAACTTTTCGCTTCTCTAACTAGTGACTCCACATAGTGTTTACTCTCCTCCATTAAGTCGCCCTGTCGTACCCATCAGTTCAAAGAAATGGGACCTTTGTATGTCATAAAACGTTTGCCATTACAATCTCTCGAGTGAGAAAACAAACAAAAAAAAAAATGCATGCGTGTAGTGGAATATTTGCAAAACTTCACATTGCTTTAATGCCGATCTATCTTTGTCTTTGACGAAGTTCCGTTTCAATGACAAATTTATTCGCATCTAAACAAACGAATTATTTGAATTGTACGAACAATCAGAAATTTCCAACAAAATTTATTTGTGGTTTTGGTCGGCTTTCACTGCTCATCGAGCTTGCATTTGTACATTGCTTCGCTTCTTTCATTTCACGGCCCCTTTACTAATATGAAACGAGTATAGCAGCGAAGAAATGAAAATGCTTACTATGTTTGTGCAAGTGCGCGCTTTAGCCAGTGAAAGGTCCAAAAATCTATATTCTCTAATCTATGTTCTAAGAACGATAAGTATTGCTCACCGAATGCGTATCTGCCTTTGCTTACTCCTTCGCCTTCACACCCCGTCTACTAATGGCATTTTCTTCCACTAGTAGTGCAGCGAAAAAGTTGAATCGTTGCAAAGACAGCCTGCGCCTTCTGGTCCAGCTCTTTATATGGAGGAAAAACAATAATATCTCGGACGTTTATATATTATTCTCGCGTAATTGAAATCGCATGTTCTAAGAACGAAAAATTGGGTTTATAGTTAAAACAAGCTTGTTAGGAAGTTAAAAATCAATTGTAAAAATTATTTTTGACTCATTCGCATATATACCTACAACATACATAGATATGTAGGTAGATGACTATGTACGTACGTAGTAGGTCAGTTAAACAAATGCGTTTATTCAATTCAAGATAGTTAACAATTTCTGTTTTTTCACAAGGGATAAAGCTCGCAAGGCAGGAGAAAAAATATTATTCCTACTTCAAGGATTAAAACTTTATCAAAGAAAAATCGGCCGAATACGTTAACAAACGTCTTCGGGCAAATTTAACTTTGTTTGAGTTATATTAATTGTTTTTGCGGTATGAATTACGAATTTTTGAGTTCGGCTTTTTCGGTTTTTGTTTACCAATTTTTTAAAACCTGCAAGGTTCCGCTTCAACTGAACTCTTTATTTTTTCGCACGTCGTACTTCAAAAATTTTCAGTATAACTCCTTTATAAAAAGCTTTGAGCCTTGTTTCGCATCCCTGAAAGTCAGTCGAATACCAATGTTAAATAAAATATAATATAAATAAAATATTTACCAAAATATTCTTTCTCATTTTTCCTTTTTCCCCCAGTTATTTGTGGCAGATATTATGAACAGCGCACATCCGGGAATGCTCGCTAAAGTATTATCTTTCCCTCGGTACGTCAAAGATTTATACAGCCAGACACGAAGGATCCACCTAGTCGGTTTGTGACATTGTCATATTTTTAAAACTGCAAGCAGTTCCGGGTGGGTCAGTCGGCGCCAACTGTATCGCTATTTGACTGCACCTTTATGAAATAACCGAATTGACGATCAGGTCTCTTGTAACTCCTGGCGTATTTTCAATCCCAACCCAGAAATTTCCCTATTCCTGCACTATGGCGAGGAGTCTGGCGGACACTTGCCCTTGGATGAGTAGTAATCTCGCCACTCCTCTTACTCTGTTCGGTTGCTGTCGTTGCCCGAGGGTACGATCCACCAACCGTCACTAATTAACTCTGTTCCACTCTCCACGGATCCTGGTCCGTCTATCCACAAGAGCCTGATACTTTCCCAGTTCTCCGAAAGTTCGCAAGGGTACCCTTTTTATATCTCACCAACTTTTAGGCACTTACCCATTTCGCCATCGCCCTGCTCGTTGTTTTTTCCGTTGTCTGCATGCTCCTAAGATTTTATAACGATGATGTAACGATTTGGATTTTGTTTTACTTGCTTCTAAAGTTGTCACTAGACACGTGCACACTTGGAAGGAATTCAATTATTCAAAATTATTCAATTTCAAGGAATTCTCAATTATTTTACAATTTCTGTTTCCTTTTATATATTTTGTCACTTGTTCACTTTGTTTTCAATTGTTCTTTTATTTTGTACTTTTTCCCTTTTTTTCCTTTTAATTATTTTTATATTAATTTTTTTTTTTTTTTTTTTTTTTTTTTTTTTTAAATGAGATTTATTGTTAAAGATGAAGAAAAACTGCCTTTAACACACTTCCTTTTTTAACCAAAAGATTTTGCACAAATTTTCGTGGGGGTTAAGATTTAATTAAACACTAAGAATTTTCTTTAAAACAATCAATTTCAAGTCTGTATCTTGTATAAATTTTTTTTTTTTTTTATTTAAAGGATCTTGGGAGTGTTTTTTGGTTCTTTTTATTTTCCTTTCCAGAAACCGCACTTTCTGGACTACCGGCTGCGCCAATGTAATGTTTTCCTCGTACCGTTATAGTTTCCGATCAACATAAAAAATGAGGATATGTCTTTTATATTTTCATTTATTTCTTTATTTCTGTATTTTTACTTTCAATTTGGTTACAACGAAGTTAAAGACCGTTACCACGAAATCTCAACCCAAAACTTGATTCATTAATTCTAAAAACTTCACCTCTACTTATAACTTACAACTAGGTTCGCCGCTGCGAACTCTGCTGCAGTCTCTTCTTTTCTGCTATCAGCGATCTTCTTGTGCATTCCACTTGCACTCTGCATTCTCGCTTCTTTCTTCATTTCCGCGTGTGTCGTCTTGACCCAGTTCTTTCCGTGTCTGCTTACGGGTGCATTTTGCGTTGCCCCGTATTCGTTGCTGAGCTTAATGCAAACAGTAAGCCCTCGAATCTGCTGTATGTTTGCACTGTTGCTTAATACCACTTATATCATCGAGAAATTGCAAATAAAAATGGAATTTGCTTTTTAGAATGTTTAAAGAAGCTGAAAAAGCCAAAGGAATATTGGAAGCAATAATATTAGAAGACCATTGCAATAACCGCAGGAACCAAAATAGATTAATGGAGCTAATGATGAAAGCGGCATCACAAAATGTTCCAGACCTGTGATCAAAATTAAATTTCCAAACACATCCTTCACCACTCATTTGCTGCACGGGAAAGCTTCCCTGTCAGTGCCGTATTAAATATTAACCCGGTTTTTGTATTCGGTGTTAGCAAATGTAACTGAAATTTTCAAATGCAACTCTGCGCTAACCTCAGAGTTAAATGTTAGCCCGGGGTTTATTTTCGGGTTAGATGATTTTTTTTTTAAATTTAGTTTAATAATTTTTGATGGTAAATAAGCTCTTTGGGTATATTTAATTTCAATTGAAAGAAATTGCTTTAAATAATACTCCTTTTTAAAACAGCTCAACGTTGTAAAATATACTTTTGATACCCGACCCACTCTGTGTCGAGGGTATATTGCGTTTGTGTGGTTGTGTGTAACACCCAGAACAAGTCCAGATATACCATACAAAATATATATAGAAATGATGAGCGTCACCAGGAGACTCGATTTAGACATGTCCGTCTGTGCGTCTGTCTGTCAGTCTGTCTGTCTGTCTGTCTGTCTGTCTGTCTGTCGGTCCTTGTCAGTCAGTCTCTGTCTGAATACAGTTATCTTATCGAAGTGATCGTTGCTGTCTTATTATGTGAAATCGTATCAGTATACTCACGACGACATGAGTACGAGGACAAGTTCGAGTATATGAAACCGATCGGACCAGGGGTGCCTCCCAGTACTAGGGTCTGTTACGAAAACAACAAAAACTGCTCTAAAATCGGAGTTTTTCAAGATTTTTTTATGAGATTTGGTATTTGAACAATTTTAAAGGCAATTACTATGAATTTAAAAAATTGGAAAAGTGGGCGTGGCAGAAAGTCGGTTTTCGAAATTTCGCTCCTACACCCGAAATTCAAATCTGACTTGAACGAAAGTTGGCACCTATGCCTCGTTTGTAGCCACAAACATCCTCCCCAACATTTTTTTTGGTCGGTCCATTATTAAGGGTACCTCCAGTAATAGGGTCTGTCACAAAAATCTCAAAAGTGCCCCAAAATCGGATTTTTTCGAAATATTTCAATAAAACTTAGGATAAGAGCGTAGGTATATCTGAGCCTCTAATTAGAATTCCAAAAAATTGGAAAAGTGGGCGTGGCAAACGGGCAGTTTTCATAAAGAAATTTAACAAAAGTCGGTATATGGGGCCCCTCATGACCTTAACCCGGTAGCGCCTAGCGATGCCATATGGCATCACTAAAAAAGTTCGTGTTTTGTCATCAAAACTTCAAAACCGGTTCATATTTTATTTTATTTTTAATATTTATTTTTTTCAATTCAGGCGCTACCGGGTTAAACACTTCTTGATATTAAATATTATTTGAACATATGTGTCTGTGTCGGGTATTCTATTGTCAGGCTCGCCTGCCTATAATACCCTTACTTGTTTTGTTTTAATTTTTGCCCTAATTCAATTGGAATAGAACAAGCTTTAAATAACAACTTTTACTTTAATCGTATTAGTAACTGACAATTTATTTAAATTTTTCAAAGTTGCTTGTCGGAAAACCGAGCGGCCGGCACAAAATGGGTTTGTATTATCAAAGAATATGTAATGATATAGAAGACGCATCTCATACAAACCAAAATGACCTATGGTGTGACTTAATATTAGATCCCTTCAATCTGAGTCTCTTTATTTATACATGTGTGTGTGTGTTTTTAGTTGGCATGCGTGGTCGGCTTCTGGCGACGGTTGCTCTCTCATTTTTGTCCCTCATTCGATGTTTATTTTCATTCGTACGTAACGTAAATAAACGGACTTTTTGTTTTTGCTTTTCTCACTTCGAGCCATGTAGGAGTGTAGGTCTAAATCTCGACGTCGAAAAGGCTCTGCCGCCATGGGGAAATACACCATTAGGCAGGTATAGGAAATTCAACAAATTGGGGAAATTCACCAAAAAGCTACCAACAAAAACCTAAGGCAGGAATAGGAATTTCAACAAATTCGAGAAATTCACCAGAAAGCTACCAACAGAAAATAGGAAAATTGGGCGTGGCAGAAGGGCGATTTTCGGATATTGTCTCCTACACCCGAAATTCAAATGGGACTTGAACGAAATTTGGCACTGATGCTTCCTTTGTAGCCATAACCATCCTCCCAAAAATGTCCTTGGTCGGTTCATTATAAAGGGTACATCCAGTACTAGGGTATGTCACAAAAATCCCAAAACTGCCCCAAAATTGGATTTTTTTAAAATATTCCACTGAAACTTAAAATTTGAGCGTATATAAAGGCCTCCGATTAGAATTTAAAAAAAAAATGGAAAAGCGGGCGTGGCAAAAGGGCGGTTTTCATAAAGAATTTCAACAAAAGTAGGTATATGGGGCCTCTAATGCCCTTTAACACCTCTTGATATTACAAAATATTTGAACATGTGTGTCTGTATCGGGTATTATATTGTCAGGCTCGCCCGACTATAACACCCTTACTTGTTTATTTTAAAGTTTGATTTTGTGGTCAGGAGGACGATTTTTTAAATTTTCGCGTCAATTTCTAGATTTTTCTCAAAATCTCAGGAAGTATGTAAGTGTTTTACATTTTATGTATCTTGCTTAAAAGAGGAATAATGGACCTTTACAACGATGTATCATGTGTTTCAATCTTAGTTTTACTTCTAGATATATAGCCTTTCAAATTTGAAAAATGTGGATTTTTATGAATTTTTTTTGAAATTTTTTAATATTGATTTTTGATATATTTATTCGGTAAAAATTTTGAAAATCATTTATATGCAATTCGACATCATAATAGGCCTATTATGAAGTCGATTTTAAAATCATAATGAAGCATATAATGACACTAGATTTGAGAAAGTATAAAAAAAAATGTTAAAACAAACAAAAAGCATGGCATACTACCAGGGTTTGTAATGAATTTCAAAGCGTGCAATAATAAATTTCAAAACGCAAACATTTCAAAAAATACAAGGTAAGGTGTGCAATAACAAAATTTCAAAATGCACGCATTTCAAAAAATACAAGGCAAAAATAAGCAGAGCATACTACGAAGTTGTATAATAAAGAATTTCAAATTATCAATCTGTCAAATAAAAATAAATATTTTCTTCACAAAAAAAAACGTTTTCTTAAATTTAGGTTAAAATCTAGTTTGAAATCTTATTGCATAAAATATTGTTCGGCACTCGTGTCGAAACTCAGCTTTTTTCGCACTCGTGGTATTGTAAAACTCGGCTGTGCCTCGTTTTACAACATTTACCACTCGTGCAAAAAAAAGCTTCATTTCGACACTTGTATCGAAAATATCTATTATGCTTTGAAACAATCACTGCGTAATTTTCGTTTTCAAAATGTTATGGTATGCTGAAATTGGAAGAAAATTGTAGAAGTTATAAGGAGTTTTCTGACTCTACTCAAATTCAAAATGCTTCAGGCAAAAATTGTTCAAACCGCTGCCGACGTCTGATTTTGATGAAAATTCATACATAGAATAAGTGAAAAAGCATTCTGGCATTTAAACTTTTTAAAAAACCTGGTTGCAACAAGTCTAGTTTGGGTCTAGTTCCAAACTGGTCCAAACACGCAAATTTGAAATATCATCCTCCTGACCACAAAATCAAACTTTAAAAAAAACAAGTAAGAGTGTTATAGTCAGACGAGCCTAACAATAGAATATCCGACACAGACACACATGGTCAAATTATTTTTAATATCAAGAAATGTTTAAGGCATAAGTGACCCCATATACCGACTTTTGTTAAATTTCTTTATGAAAACCGCCCCTTTCTCACGCCCACTTTTCAAATTTTTTTGTATTCTAATCGGAAGGTTAAATATACGCTCAACTTCTAGGTTTCATTGAGTTATTTTGAAAAAGTCAGACTTTGGGGCTGCTTTGAAATTTTTGTGACAGACCCTAGTACTGGAGGTACCCTTAATAATGGACCTATCAAAATATTTTTTGGAGAGGATTTTTATGGCTAAAAAGGAAGCATAACTGCCACATTTCGTTCAAGCCCCATTTGAATTTCGGGTGCAGGAGGCAATTTTCGAAAAACGCCATTCTTCCGCCCACTTTTCCAATTTTTGGAATTCTTAGTTATTGCCTTAAAACATGTTCAACTATCAAATTTCATCAAAATATCTTGAAAAACTTCGATTAAAGAGCAGCTTTTGTGATTTTCGTAACAGTACTGGAGGTAGTACTGGAGGTGCCCCTACAAATGGTCCGATCGGGTCCATTCGCGAACTTGTTCCTACTCATGTTGCCATGAGCACGCATACCATTTTGTCAATTTTGTCAAGATAGCTCAACTCCTTCGATAAGATAACTGTATACAGACAGACAGACGGACATGTCTAATTCAATCTCTTGGTGACGCTGATAATTTCTATATATATTTTGTATGGTCTATCTCGACTGGTTCTGGGTGTTACACACAACCACACAAACGCAATTTACCCCGACACAGAGTGCGTCGGGTATAAAAATTGGGTTTTCAGATATATCTATTTTATAATGCCAAACTTATAAGGATAGGATACACATTATGGTCCTATATTTATTGTTTTGACACCCTCTCTTTATATACATCGTTCTATAAAAATTAATTTTAAAATATAACATCTGTGTAGTGCGCAACTATAAGGACCAGAAGGAACTTAGACCATGAAGGGCATTGTGGTACCCTATCTCTCTGAGTAGAGATATATATACATGTTTTACGGACATCTATTATTTTAAAAACCATTTTGTGCTTTCAATGAACCTCGATATATTGAAAGGGTCGATGCGACCAATTTCAGAAAGCGAGTGAAGAAAATAACCCCCTAAGAATTTTTGTCTTAGCTTCGAAAGGCCAGGCAATGTAAGAGCAGGTGCTGAGGGATTTCTTCCTCCTCCTCATCCTGAAAACTTCTACAAAAATCAAAAGCTGGCGCTCTCAGTCTTCTTGCGTGTGTGCCAATCAACCAGTGTCCAGTAAGTACTCCGACTAGCACCGAAAGGCGGTATTTAGGCAGCTTTAAGAGATCCTCAGTTCTTTTTTGACTAACACGAGGCCAGGTCTTCCTGGCCTTATTGCAAGTGTCTATACTTTCCTACCTATCCTGGAAAGATTTGTTTGCCCATTGGTCAATTATAAGACGGCCAGTTGCAATAGGCATGAAAGCAGGCTCCGTATGAGATGGAACTGGTAAATCCGTACAGCGTCTTGCAAGTTCGTCTGCTACACAGTTACCAGGAATGTCGCTTTGTCCTGGTACCCAGATTATATTAAACTGGAAGTATTCAACCATCACCCGCAGTGATGTAAGGCACTTCCGTACGGTTTTGGAGTTCACTGCAGAAGAGTTCAGTGATTTAATGAGACGCCTGGCTGTCTGTGAAAATATTGACTTTGGTGTGTGTTACCACATTATTCCTAAACCAACTAAGTACCTTCATTATAGCAGACATTTCCGCCTGGAAGAACCTGCAATGATCGGGAAGTCTGAAGCTACTTTCCAGATGTAAATCCGGACAGAAAACACCCTCTCTTACCTTGTTATCAAGCTTAGAGCCATCCGTACAAAAGTTTAGATGGCCCTCATCCAGGTTGAAACCTCCACTCCAGTCTTCTCTCGAGGGAATAAAGACCCGGAATGATTTTTCTAGGTTTTCCATAGGTACACAGTAATCCGTTTCTTCCGGAATGTTGCTGATAACAGCCGGTAGTGGAAGATTAGAATTCCTACCTCTGATACCCGTCTCCCTCAGGCGCATGGAGGAGATGATTGCAGAGCGTTTTGCCGCAATGTCAGGCGGTAATAAATTAAGAATCACGTTGAGAGCCATAGTGGGGGTGGATCCCGGAGCTCCAGTAGTACCCACAAGGGCAATTCTCTCAATCCTATCCAACTTCTTAGCTATAGAGATTTTATCTACTGCTGTCCACCAGAAAGTACATCCATAAAGGAGAATCGGTCTGACAATGGCAGTGAAGATCCATAGAACAGTACGTGGGGGTAGACCCCAACGTTTTCCAACAGCCTGCTTGCAACAGTGGAGTGCGACTTCGGCTTTTTTAACACCTTCGTCTAAGTTTGGTCCCTAGTTAAGCTTCATATCCAATAAGAGACCTAAATATCTCACCCTTTCAGAGACGAAGAGTGATACCCCGTCCAGGTTGGGTGTTCGAAATTCCGGAATTTTATGTTTCCTAGTGAAAAGGCCGAGCTCGGCCTTGCTGGGATTTACAGCAAGGCCGCAGCGTACCGCCCATCTCGAGACATTATTCACGTATGATTGCATCAGTTCGCTGAGCGTATCTAAGTGCTTGCCTCTGACTAACAGTGCCACGTCATCGGCATAGGCTATGACGCGGCACTCCCTTCGATCCAGATCGTTCAGAAGATCGTTTATGACCGCAAGCCACAGCAGAGGGGATAGGACCCCGCCTTGAGGGTGCCCCTCGCTACTCTCCGGGACTTCATTGTGTCGCCCCAAATGGCAACAATGGTCCTTTCAGATAGTCATCTGTGTATATGTCTGACTATATTATCTGATGTGCCTAAACTAGATAGAGCTTTCGTAATCGACGAAGGCAGCACATAATTAAAGGCCCCTGTAATGTCAAGAAAGGTTGCAAGCACGAACTCCTTTTGGGTCAGCGCCCTCTCCACTTGGTTAACCAGGGAGTAAAGAGCGGTGTCTTCTGACTTGCCTTTTAAATAGGCATGCTGCGAGTTTGACAACCTGTATTTTGGAATTTTATTCCTAATGTTAAGCTCCAGGAGCCGCTCCAGAGTTTTTAATAAAAACGAAGAAAGGCTAATTGGCCGAAAATTTTTAGCCGACGTGTACGATCTCTTCCCTGCTTTGGGAATGAAAATCACCCTAGATTTTTTTCCACCTGCAAGGGATGTAACCCATTTTAATGCAAGCTCGGAAAATTTCAATTAGCCAATTACTGGCTGAATCGAAGAGTTTTTTGTAACTGGGCAGGGATATTACCGTCCAAACCAGGGGATTTGTAGGGCTCAAAATTGTTGACAGCCCATACAAGCTTCTCCTGATTAACAACTTCCATAGATAGAAGGTTGCCTTCTGTCTGACTGATATCAGGAGTATCCGTCGTGTCCTCCTCGCCCGGAGGGAAATGGCTATCCAATAATGCGTCAAGCGATTCTTCGCTACTAAGGGCCCAACTTCCGTTCGTTAACTTGATGTAACCAACTGGAGAAGAAGTTTTTGATAGGACTTTCCTAAATCTAGCTGTTTCTGAGCATCCCTCCACGCTTTCGCAGAAGGTACACCAGGAAGCTCTCTTGGACTTTTTAATTTCCGCTTTGTAGATACTAAGACCAGTTTTATATATATACCAACCAGTCTTCATCTAAATTAGTGCGTTTAGATTTCTTGAACAGCCGTTACGAGAGGTTCTCAGACAATGAATGTCGTCAGACCACCAGAACGGTTTGGTCTTGGCACGTTCAGAGGACAGGCAGCTTCAAGCGCTGATTTGTATGCTTTAGTAAGTTTGCCGAAGAAATAGCGTCCAGTCGGTAGTACGGTAATACCTGTATGCCGGCTGTGGCTTGTTCTCTATATCAATCAAAAACTCAAAATAGCGATGGTCTGAGAAGGAGTGCTCCTTCAATACTTTCCATCCCTTAAAAGAGTCTTCCGCGAGTGTGGTCAGAGTTAAATCTAGCACCTCGCTTCTATTTATTGAAATAAAAGTTGGCTCTTCGCCTCTATTGCAGATAACAATATTCTCGTTGCAGATGTATTCAAAAAGTGACTCACCCATTGGGTTAGTGTCAGTACTACCTCATATCGTGTGGTGGGAATTTGCATCCGCTCCAACCACTACTACAGCGCCGATCTGCCTTGCCTCCTTCAGGATATTCCGTAGAACCGGGGGCGGTCTCTCGCTTTCATGTGCCATGTATGTGGGTATAAGCCACAGTACTCCGCCCTGCAGCTCCACATTTACAGCGACCGTGTCAGTATCACTGAAATTTGACATAAAGAATGCATTGTATGTTTTCTTTACTAAAATGCAAGATCTAGGCCTACCTATGTCTGCTCTGTAATAGAGTGAGTAGTTTGAGGTCTTAATCCCACAGACCCGGCTATCCAAGACCAATGGTTCCTGGATAAAGACCACGGCAGCTCCACCTTCCGCAAGGTGGATAAGTAAATTGGGGGATGCCGTTTTAGAGTGGTGCAGGTTGATTTGAAGCACTTTCATGCACTTCTAGTACCTCCACCATTATTGCGTCTGCATCCTCGTCCGCAACGTCTTCCTCATCCTGCGATGCGAGGAGAGCGTCTTCTGCGAATAGACGCGTCAGACTGGCCACCGAACTAGCCGCGGAAAGGGAGTCTTCCCCATGCGCTCCACAGAAGCGGGTGCAACGTCCAAGGCAGCTTTGCTCGCTACCTCCGCGACCGTTTCTACCACGTGCGTGGTAGTTGGTTTTTGGCCGACTGCGTGCTCTCCCCCATCTTGCCCCAAAGCGTCCGTACGGTACACTTTTAGAGCAACCTTTTCGAAGCCGTAGGAGACCATTCCTTGCGCTTCGACTAGAGGCTTAACAGACTCAGCATTCAGTACAAGTACTGCTTGCCGAGGTTGTCCGTCAGTTTCCTCCAGCCTTGGTACCTTCCAGTTCTGCGTAGGAAGGAGCGGGTTGCAGATCCTGAAAAGCTTCAGAATCTGTTCTGGGTCCGAAGGCATGGCCGGGATCCAGACTCCAGCTCTCGGTCGTGAAGGAATATCCTTCTTGTCCACAGCCTCGAGTCTGGCTCCGGGCCACAACTCACCCACCTTCGAGATAGCTACCTTGTACAAGGTAGCAGATCTCTCATCCACGCAAGCTACCAGCTTCACCTGAATTTGGTGCCATCCGGCATCTTCGCAAGAAGGAAGAGGCCCTGGACTTTCCTCCAGAACTTGGAGAAAAATAGAAGAGACTGCATTAGCAACTCACTTCCATTTATCCTTCGGGATTCTTCCCTCTTCCACGCTTTTGTCGATGACGCCAAGGATCAGGCTGTTCTTGGCAGCATCGCTATAGCTCTTTTGAATTTTTTGTGCCCACTCCAGGGATGAAACCTGTTGCGGAGTGAGCTTTACCGCCGGCACGTTGCGGAGTTTTTTAATAATTCCTGCAGACATTCGTCTGTCCGAATACGCCCGCTTGGAAGGTGGGCCTTCCTTTTGAGGGTGCTGCCAGAGGGGCTCCTCGCTGAGGAACCTTTCAGTGAACCCGAAGTGCCTGCTGCTGCAGAGGAGCTGCTGCTGGTGCTGGCTTTATTCGAGCCTCCTGCAGGAGCTGCGGCTGAACTGTTGGTAGGCAGGGGCCTTGGTCTGCTTGAAGCACTTCTACTGTTTGGTTTCAAGCAGGAGTGCCACCATTGGCCGAGGACGGCGTGCTTGTCGTTGCTGACCGTGCGGTCAGAGAAGAGGAGGTGGGGGTTTTCAGCGCTGGAGACCTTCCACTTCCCGAAGATGTGTTTGGTTTGTTTGTTGCAGTTTCCAAGCTTAAAGGGTCCCCCCTCGAGGCCGCTATCATCACCCGTAGTATAGTCATCCTTTTAGTGGTCCATGGGTATCTATGCCGAAGCAGGGAGGTCCATGCGAGGGTTGACACATGGCTTTATAAGCACATGTGTTCAGAGCCAACCGGATGCTAGCGGGACTGCTCCTACACGGCCAACTTAATGGCGACGGATGAAGAACGTACCTTGAGGCCTTGCCAGGGTTTTACTGGGGACGGAGGAAGCTGCAGCATTAGCCTGAAAGCCATTTCAGCAGAGTTTCACCTCTGCTTACTGGGGTAACAGAATACTGCAGCAACCAGCCCGACGCGTCGGTTCCGAAACGGTGTCCGAAGAGAAAGCCAAAGTCATGCCGTTCAAGCCAGGGAGGTTTGTAGGTAACTTTACTCAGCAGTCAGCCTGTCCAACAAGGGAAGCCCTTATGGAGAAGTCTCCGTTGGCATAGCCTGAGTGCGTCATCGAGCCTGTTACCTAAGGGAGGTTTGGTCCGCGACAGAGCCTTACACATAGAAGTGCTATAACTCTGAAAACCACTTACTCATACGAGGAGTGGCACCCCCTATCCGCCACCCGGGGACGCGCCCGACCCGCACTGGAAGCAACCAAAAACAATACTAAAGTTTCATTTTGTCGCCTTGTGCTATCAAAAATAGCCAGAATTGCATGAAATGGCCAACCATGGCAGCTCTTACCTTAACAGCCCTGTAGGTGTCGGTATGAGTCAGCTGATGAGGATACTTCTCAAGGCACTTCGAAGCGTTTATGCATCAGTACAAGTGGATTTCACATTTTCATGTCGTTTTGGAAAAGCAACACTAGTCCATGCGGTAAAATTTTTCAGTGCGTATCAATGATCCGTTTATATATGCGTTCCCACTCATATCGTGTTCACTGAAGTCGGATTGAAGATCCGTATAAACGTGGCATGTCTCTGTTTGCCCACACGATTTTTACTGGTGTTAAAAAAAAGACAGATACTCTTAAACGTGTCGGGTAAACACGTATCAAGTGGTCATGTAAACATGGTATGTAATTGAGTAAGAGTCACATAAACATTGACTGAATGAGTCAGTTAATTGTTTTATAGCATGTTTCCACATAGTGAATTAACTAAATGAATTAGAGTTATTTCGGACATTTAGAAGCGTATAATTTCGATTATTATTGAAAATATAGGTTCAGGAGACTAAAAACAAATAATATTGTTGATAAGATTTGATGTAGATGTTTTACAGACTCTAATCCATATGGTTAATTCACTATGTTAATTCAATGTGGAAACATGCTATTAGTGAAAAACAGCACGTGTGAGGCACATCGACACATGAAGGGAAATGTATAGGCAGAGTACATAATCACGCACACGGGTAACTGATAACGGTCAGACTGAATGTTTATGTGGCGCATTAATGAGCCACCATGAAATAAATTAAATTTTAGCGAAGATGTAGGAAATTGTTTCAGAAACCGTTTCGAACCGGTTTCGGTGTTTTGGTTTCGTTTCGGGAACCGGTTTTCAACAAAACAAAATATCGGTTTCGGTATTATTTCGGTTAGGCAAAATAAACCGGTTAAAATCGGTTACGGTTTCGGTTCCGGTTGCACGCCCTGATAAAAATAACTACTTTTTCTGGTATACTCTAAAGAAATATGCAAAGCATTGGATTCTTGGTAATTTTCAGTTGGATTAAGCTCCCATCGTAGGAGGAGCGACTGTAAGGAAGTATTGTTTTTTACGTTTGCATATATTTTATGATTGCATGGGTTTTTTACTATTTGTTGCTCTAAATAATGTATGTTAAATGTAAATGTATGTGTTAATGTATGTTACAATTGCTCTCGCGCCTGGAAACTAGTTTTACAAAAACAATTTACAGAAAAAAAGCAGCGAGAGTAAACAAAGGCCGATAAACGGACGTTTTTAAATTTTATTAAGTCGATATTCCAATGTCACGTGCGTAGACGAAAACTATGATTATTTATCATTACGGTCACCTTATGAGAGGTTGAGTTCTAATTTAAAGAACATTTTTTACGTAAAACTGAAAAAAAATTTTACTGGCCCAGGTTTCATACAGAATATTTTTTAAATAAATTCTAAAGTCTGTCACGTAACGTCATTGACAATTGTTATTTAATAGATGGAATCGATTGCCGAAAAAAAGAAAAAATAACTCAAAACGGTTTAGGGAAGAAATAAATAAAGGCCCACTGAAATAACAAATCAATCGTCGAAAGGAGAGAGCGCAAAAACATCGAAATAGGCTTTTAGAGCTATCGACTACTAAAAGGAAAATCGTTGAAGAAAAATAATAAGAAATAAGAAATTTTCATTGTTTTTCATGCGAAGAAAACTTAGAAATAAATGTTGCTCCAACTGCCTTTTCACTATGACTAATATTTAATAGTACTTACATATTTACCTTTTTTCCTATTTTCTTGCCTTTTATCACTGGTTTGTTTCATTAAATGACATAAATTCAAGTTTACGTTAATCTTAATGTTTGCATGCATTTAATAAAAACGTTGGTAGGTAGGTAGGTTAAAGTGGCTGCCATTTATGCCGTTAATCGGTCCATTTCGACACCAAGGAGGTTTTCTTGTATTTGTGAAAGTGTGAGTGTTTTTATTTAGTGTGCCCCTAACATGCAATTATTTTAAAAACCAGTGCTTGGCTTGGAACATAATATTCCGATTCGTCTGTGCCGGGAGTTGAACCTCGGATCCTGGGATCAAGAGCAAAGCACGCATCCTCTACGCTATTTCATTGCCATAATATAAACTTAAAAGTATAAAACTAATTTTTCATTTACTATAATGGAAAACCATGTCACGTAACGTATAATAATTTGACTGTAATATGAAAAAGTACTGAAAATTTTTTAACGGCACAATTATGCCTCTAAATCGATTCAGTTTTTGATCCTGATCATTTCTATATATATTTGTCTATATCTCCGGAGCTTAATTCTCCCTGTTACAAGACTCGCACAAAACTAATATACCCCGCTTACGCTGGGTATAAAAATTCAAAAGTGACAGCCCATCGCAAGCGATAGTTGGCACGCGATATCGCAAGCTATATCTCGCATTACATCTGCTATGAGCGGTCTCCACTTGCGATCTATCGCATACTTTCGATCGCATGCTATGAACCATCGCACGTCGAGACCTTAAGTTACAACGTACAGCCATTCAGGAAGAAGGCATAGTAAGACGACTTTATAATATACAGCTTGTATCAAAATCATTTTTCGATAGGTGCATTCACCTATTCGCTTACAAGCGATCTCATTCGCGCTGGCTTGATTTATTATACCGTTGGCTTTTGAGATCATCTAAGTCCAAAAGGTGTTAAAATAAAACTTTTTGGTACTGAAATTCAAATTTAATACTAAAAAGATTTAATCTTATACCGATTTCTTATACGCACCGTATGGTAAATCTATTTGACGGATTTGTGCATTGAGAAAAAACACAGAACTCGTGTTTCTAACTTTTTATACTTTTGAAATGACTATCAGTTTCATCGGCGTATTGTTTCGAAAGAAGGTAAATTATTATTCAGGGATTCATTTGTACAATTCAGGGATTTTGGGACAAGCGAAATTCGCCTATAATTTTCTATAAAAAAAGATCTGTTTATCAATAAACAGCCCAGTTCTATCGGATTTTGCGGCGGATTTCCGTTGTCCCATAATCCCTTGATCATACTTGCTTTTAAAGTGGTACTTATATCAGGAAGCATTTGATAATAAGGAATGACGAAATTGGTTTGATATAGTTCGAAGGTATGGATCAAAAGTCAGATTCGCAATTTGAAATTTTTTTTGTTAAGTCAATTAATGAATAAAAAGCAAGGACGGAAAATAACGATTATAGTAAAATTTTTAATCTAAAAAATCCAAATGATCCAAGAGTATTACAAGCATGATGTTAAGCCCAAAACGTTTCAATTTTAGAAAAACTATTCAAATATGCAACTGAAGAAAACTATGCAGGTTGTTCTTCGGAAGCTTTAATATGAAAAATAAAGGTATAGTTGAAGTAATTACACGAGACGGTTATAAAGCTTAAAAATACTATTTTCTTATGGAGTAGAGAGTTTCCATGTTTGCATATTTCCAACACTTTGCCTCAAGCTGGCAACTCTCTTTACAAATTAAATGTTTACATGTCATTCAAAAATTTATACTTTATTATACAAATCTGCGACGCCAAGCCTTTTGATGCAGTCACAATGCTTCGGAGATGAAAGTCCCTTTGTTAACACATCTGCCGGCATCTCTTCTGTATGTAGATATTCGATTTTGATTATGTTATTAGCCACGGTTTCTCGAACGAAATGATATCTGATGTCCACGTGCTTCGATCTAACATATTGTGTAAAACAGGATTTTTCGTCAATTGAGCTGCGCCCTGGTTGTCGTTAAAAACTGTAATGGGTGCATATTGATCCAAGACCTCTTTCAACTGCCGATGCTAAAATGTTGCTTCCTTAGCCGATTCAGAAAGAGCTATAAATTCGGCTTCGGTGCTGGATAAAGCTGTTGTTGCAGCCTCCCAACTGATTGCTGCGTTTGACATACAAAACGCGAAACCGGTAAAAGCTCTTCGATAGTTCCTCGATGCGCCCCAATCCGCATCAACGTAGCCTTCAAGTTGTTTGTTTTTCTTTAAAAATCTCAAGCCAAAATCTTGAGAACGCTTCAAGTAACGTAGAATTCTTTTAGCTGCTACCCAATGCTGTTGGCCGAAATTTTCGTTGAACTGACTTTAAAAACTCACCGCATGAGCAATATCCGGTCTCGTACTAATAGCAACATACATTAAACTGCCAATCAAGTTGCGGTAAGGAATCTTTGCCATATCTTCTCTTTCAATTTGTGTTTTCGGCGCCATTTCCATAGACAGCTTTACACTAGAGTCCATTGGAGTTTTTACTTCTTTACAAAGAGTCATGCCAAAACGCTCGAGTAAATGATTTATATAACTCTTTTGGCTCATTGTTATTTCACGCTTGTCATCGCTTTGCCTGCATTCGATACCCAAGCAATGCTTGATTTTTCCCAAATCGTGCATTTTGAACTCCTTTGCGAGTTGACTTTTCAATTCGGCCGGCCTTTTTGTATCATTCGATGCGACAATTAAATCATCTACGTAAACCGATACTATTGTTAATTCATCTTTTCCTTTCCGTAAATAAATACAGGGATCAGTGGATAACGGACTCAGGTTCAATTCTCGCAATTTATTGTCAAGTTTTTCATACCATTGTCTACCCGACTGCTTCAATCCATATAATGCCTTTTGAATTTTGCAGACTGGGTCGCTTGCTCTGTTTAAATTTTCATCCCCGTGGAACATGTGATATTACTTCGGTAGCTTCATATTAATGTCTTCATGGATGTCGCCATTCAAGTAAGCGCAAACAAAATTCAGCTGGTGAACCTCTAGTTCCAATTCCACCGCTAAAGCCGGAGAACAACTTTCCGCAAAATCTATTCCAGGTATTTGGTTATATCCTTTGGCAACCAGTCTGGCCTTTCGTCGATTTATTGTTCCGTCTGAGTTAAATTTCGTCCGTAGTACCCAACGAGAGCCGATTACATGTTTATCTTTTGGTCGATCTACTAAAGACCAAGTTTTATTTTTTAAAAGCGCATCGAGCTCAGTTTTGACTGCCATTTTCCATTCATTCGAAGCAATTCCGTTAAAAGCATCCTCCACTGTGATGGGATCGGTATGTGAAATGTGATTTGCTGAATGGTAATTCTCACTATCGGTTTCGTGGTTCTCCTCGTGACTTTCATAATTTTCGTCTTCACTTTGCGTTTCAAGCTCTCTCGGTGTAACGCTTTCCGATGGATCATCTGATCTTGCTTTATATGCTTTCCTTGGTCGCCCGCTTTTTCCAGTCCTGACCACACGCGGTCGTGCTCTGCCCCTAGGTGGATATTCGTTTGTTCTAGCATCTTCCATATTCTCATCTTGCAGATGAGGATGAAACTCTTCACTCCGAATTCGATCCTCCACGATGTCGTCTCTCTGTATATCCATACTTTTTATATCATATTCACCCTGAAGTCTATGCTGCACGGTATCGTGAAAATCTTCAAATTCGATTACAGGCTGAACAGCATCCGTGAAAATGACATCTCTGCCGCTAATTACTTTTTTTGCTCAAAGGTCGTACAATCGATATGCCTTAGAGATCTCCGAGTATCCAACAAAAATACATTTAATTGATTTTGAATCCAATTTACTTTTACCTGCCCTTTTTTCGAGCATATATGCTGTTGTACCAAATTTTCTGAAGTAGCTTACGACTGGAGTCCTGTTGTTCCACAAATGATATGGTGTGTCGCCTTCAAAACTTCTGGATGGACATCTATTTCGGATATGATTTGTGGTATTGATAGCCTCAGCCCAAAAATAAGGTGACAATTAAATTCATGGTAAGAATTTAAGCCAATGATGGTTAATTAAGCGGTCAAAGTCAAAAATTCTGAAAAAGTTCTATTTTTTTACTTTGAGAGCCATTTTGGTATGAAAAAGGTCCTATTAACACATACTTTTCTAATTTTTTTCAAAACCTCGATTTTTCCCCACACCTCCCCCCCCCCCCCCCCCCCCCCCCCCTCCATACGATTTTTGGTCGATATTGAGCACCCCTATCACCTCCTTTCGGATATACATCCTTATGCGAAACACCCTGTATTCTCGAAATTTTTCGACCACTTCATTTTTCTTCTAAAGAAAATACACCATGCAATATCGCGTTTTATCATCAATAAAGCTTACAAAGTAACGTGTTCTACAAAGCAAATTCACTCTCATAGGCCCGCATACATTGCTGTGAATGAGCTCCAAAACTTCATTCGACTTGTTTGTTGACACTTGAAATGGCAAACGTGTTTGTTTACCTTTAACACAAATTTCACAAAATGGTAGCTTTTCGCTAATATTCGCTGCGATACCATCGACTCTTTTTGTTTTTATAAGATCTTTCAAATCTTTTTCATTGAGATGTCCAAATCTCTCGTGCCACTGTAACAATGTTTGTTTGGCTGAGCTAGCAAGATTTCCCTTTTCAGTAGACTCATTGACATAGTATAATCCTTGGTTCTTATACGCAGTCATAATAACTTTGCCTTGCTGATTACGTACTTCTGCATTATCCATTGTAAACAGTACATCCAGCTGGTGATCTGTAATTTTTGATACAGATAATAAGTTTGTTCGTAATTGAGGAACATACAAAGTCCTTTCTAATTTTGCCAGCGTATGTTCGTGTGTTTTAAACTTTACGAGACCACGACCATTAATACTTGCTGTTTGATCATTTGCCAAATGAACCTTTTCTTCATTCAATGTTTCCATGAAGTCGAATTTTTCTTCATATGCACACATATGTGATGATGCTCCAGAATCAAGACACCACAACTGTTTGTTTTGATTTATCGCCATCAGCTGTTCAACGTATTGTGATGTTTCGTTTTTGTTATCGGAATTGTTCTTTTCGGCGTTGCCATTTTCCTTTTTATCGTTTTTGCTGCGACATTCTCTAGCTATGTCTCCCATTTTACCACATGCATAACATTTAATGTTTTTCTTTCTGTCCCTTTCTTTTTCATTACTTTTGGCCACTAAGGCATCACTATTACTTGATTCTACATATCTGCTTCTCGCTTCGAACTCTTCAAGCAACTTTATACGTCAGCTATCGGGCTCAACCAGTGTTGCCTGCGATTCAACGGCGATTCGAAACTGTTCGTATTCCTGCGGTATACTGTAGAGTAAGAGAATCGAAAACAATTCGTTGTTGATATCAATGTCCATCTCATTCACTCTATCGACAATTTCGAATAATTTGTTCACATGGCTCCTCATGTCACCCCCACTAGGCATTTTCAGCAAAATTAAGCTTTTGAGTAGCGCCGCTTTACGCGCTGGCCCTTTGGATCGGTATACTGAATGCAGCTTATTCCATATGTCGTTTGCAGACTTACATTGCTTGATATAAGTCAGTTCCGATGCACTTATGTTCAGAATAAGATCTGCTTGCGCCTGCTCATCTCCAGCCGCCCATGCTGCTTCTTTGAATTCAGCCTCTTCTTCATAGTACTCCGGCTTTGGATTTGCGACATACATCCAACTTCCATTCCTGATGAGTAAAGCTCTGACGTGAATAACCCTTGTTTCGAAGTTATCCCTGTTGAGTTGATCAGTCTTTACATTCATATTCATTTGTGATGTACAAAATGGCGTCACGACATCGACAAACTAGTAAATGGCTATACACGCGTCTCAGATTTCTTACTTCGTTTACTCGCTATTAACTATACTTTCACTTCATAGGGATTTGGACCAATACCCTGAAGAAAACTATGCAGGTTGTTCTTCGGAAGCTTTAATATGAAAAATAAAGGTATAGTTGAAGTAATTACACGAGACGGTTATAAAGCAATCTTTACGCGGCGAGTTTACACTAGAAAGTGAAGTAATACAGAGGGTTGCTTAAAACTACTATTTTCTTATGGAGTAGAGAGTTGCCATAATTGCTTATTTCCAGCAACAGCAACAAATTTTTTTTTGCAATTTTTACTAAAAGAATTGGAAAATAACCATTATATTTTCAGTTTTATTTTTTGGTTAAGAAATAACGACTAAATTTGGTTTTTATTTATTGCTTATAAAATAACCATTAGGGGTATTCACAAAGGCGTGTTAAAAATGTTGGAAAGTCTAAAAATCGGAAAACTGCGAGTTCTTAAAAAATTTTAAAACTTTTTTTGTGTCCTGCACAACTTTATGAGCAGATAAAATTTTCCGACTTTACTATTTTCCGACCCCCTTGTGAATACCCATATTATTTCGTGATTTGTATTTTTTGGTTAAGGAATAACTATTATTTAAAATTTTTATTTTTTGGTTATTGAAAAACCATTATTCAGTGATTTGTATTTTTTGGTTGAAAAATAATGATTATTTTCGATTTTAATTTTTTTGGTTATGAGCAGCAGATTTTGAACTGTCAAAAATTTCATGTATTCATCATTAAAAGTTGTATAAGTTCAAATTGATGATATATCTCAGTGGAAAGTAGTTCGGCCTAGCTTTCATAAGCGCCGAGTTCAAGTCCCGTTTGTGCCTATGAAAAATATTCCGATTCGATTTTTTCTTTCTATCATTGGCGAAAAAAAATCTTCAGATTCAAAATAGGCCAGGAAATTGGCCACCCAGATCCATGTTGATTTTTTAAAAATTTTGTATTCCATTATTAAATAATGATTCTGGGTTATGTTTGAATAAATTTTCATCAAAAATTAAAAGCGAATAACGAAAAGCCCTTTTTGTCCGGCAAATATGCTCCTCTACGACGCTTTTCAGAGCCTCCCAACGAGACACTGTACAGGAAATGCTAACGATGCACTGCGCAGACCCGCTGGTTTGCTGGTAAAAAATTAAACGCAATTTTCGTTACATGAAAATAACATTGTTATCTCAGTCTGAAAAAAGCGATTATAAGCAGCAATAAAGCACTTTTTTTAAGCAGAAAAGCGCTTGTCTCTCCTTTTAAATGCTCATGATTTTAACATTGGCGAAATAAGGGATGTTATATACTTTAAAATTCCTTTTATGAAGACAAATTTGGGAATTATCACAACCATTTTTTATTTTAATTAAGTTTTAAAAATAATATTTTTGCTAAAGAATCAGAGGACAAAATCCATCTCAAGTCACCTAATACCAATTATAACGCTGAAAAAGATCTCTCTACACTAAGTCGTCGTTCATACTATGAGACAAGACAAGCGAGAGACACGGTGAATTCTCTTTTGGTGTCTTATTCGTGTTCATACTAGTAAAAATTGTCTCTGCGACATTTGAAATAGAAGAAGAAACTGGTTTTATACAGTGCTGCCAGAAAAAATATTTTGAAATACCTACAATCTGAATTAAAAATCCCCTACGCTCTTGAAATAAGATAAACAAACTATTATCACGGTTTTCGACAAAATAAGTTGGTCCAAAGATCTTTTTTAGAAAAGTGTAAGCTATTCTCCACAATTTTTCGTATTTAATACTTCAAGCTAGCTTTTTAAATTACATATTTCCGAAATCTGTAGATATGCTTCTTCATAAGAAGAGAATATTTACCCAAATATGGCAGCACTATTTTTTATGATGAGAAGGACAAGCACAAAGCGTGTCGCCGAGTACGTAAGACACGTACCCCTCTCTCTACCCCGAACGTCCCTTGCCTACAACCACCGTGTCTCTCGCTTGTCTTGTCTCATAGTATGAACGACGACTAAATTGCGTAGCGGGCACACTGTGTACAACTGTTGCTAACTTATATAAATTGGGGTAAATATATCTTTTACTTTCCCAATTTGTCATAACATTTTCATTTAAATCAATTGGTTTCGGCGCATAACTATCAATTTCGCAAAAAGCTTTTTGCATCATGGCATCGTTTTCATCATCTCATTCTTCTTCACGTACAGCTAGTTGTATGGAATCTAGATAGCTGTTAAGTAGGAAGCGCGTACTTAGACTTATGTCATCATTACTTAAAGACAAAGTATTCGATGGCTCTTGAAGGGCTGACTGCAGGCCCGGCGAAAGGTGTGGGTAGTATGGGACTACTACCCAGTCCGATTTTTAGGGTATAGGTAATTACCCACTCCGAAACTTACTCAAAACTTCTAAAGAAATTTTTTTTGCAAAATCTTCTAAAAAAAAAGGAAGAACTACATTTTACTGTACAAGCGTCCGCAATGCCGAAACGTAAATGAACATACAACATATGTTACAACCAAAGAGCTTCGATATAAGCTTCGATTTTTTTATATTGTGTGTTATATGTACAATACGGATTATTATTCCATAACGAAAAATACCAAAATCGATAGCCCCGTTATAGCTATTTGAATTTGTTTACTTAAATTGTTAATATTTTTAATAAAACCCCGTTAATTTACAAAAACAAAATTTCATTCAAAAAAGTGTCTTGTTGACCAAATCAAACCAAAAATTGGCAAGATACATGCAACAGATGCATAAAAAAAAAACAAGTAAGAAAGCTAAAGTCGGTCAAGCCCGACTTTGAAATACCAGCGTCCCGACATTATGAGCGCACTATGTTTTGCTTCTCTATTTGTGGGCGTGGCAGTGGGAGGGCAACATAAATTATTTCCCTACACCTTTCATTCGCCTTGGTGAACCTATGTTGCGAATCTGAAGCTTCTACGCCTTTTACTTCGGAAGCTACGAAAAATCTTCATTTGTGGGCGTGGCAGTGGGCGGGCCACATAAAATTTTTTCCTACACCTTTCATTGCCTTGGTGAACCTATGTTGCGAATTTGAAGCTTCTACGCCTTTTACTTCGGAAGTAACGAAAAATCTTCATTTGTGGCGTGGCAGTGGGCGGGGCCATAAATAAAATTTTTCCTACACCTTTCATTCGGATTGGTTTAACTATGTTGCGAATTTGAAGCTTCTACGCCTTTTACTTCGGAAGTTATGAAAGTTCTCTATTTGTGGGCGTGGCAGTGGCAACTACATAAATTTTTGTTCCTACACCTTTCATTTGCCTTGGTCAACCTATGCTGCGAATTAGAAGCTTCTACGCCTTTTACTTCACAAGTTACGATAAGCCCTGATTTTTGGGCTTATTTTGGGCGTGGCTCGAGGAAAGCGGCGTCCATTTTTTGCCAGGATATGTCCCTTTTCGTTGTTTACCAGTACACCAAATATCAATGGAATTTGTTGAGTGGTTCGCAAGTTACAAGCATTTTACTGAAAAAACATTATATTCATTTGTGGGCGTGGCAGCGGGCGGATGTCTCCCATTTTTACTTAGGATCATACTCGGATCCCGATATACCTGTGTGCCAAATTTCGACTTGATTGGTCCAGCCGTTTCGGAGGAGATCCGACCACGGACGGACGGACAGACGGACAGACGGACAGACGGA
>CM035807.1:42643362-42656126 GCA_020466095.1 Chlorops oryzae | reverse complement strand
TGAAGTCGACGAAGAAATAGAAGAAGAAGATCTGGAACGAAGTTTTGAAATTCACTCCATTTCTTCCGTTAAATGCGCAGCTCACACTCTAAAACTTGCGGTAAAAGATTTTTTTAAGAAGATAGAATCACACAATATCATTGAAAGAGCTCGAAAAATTATAAAATCATTGAGGACTCCATCCTACTGGTATGCTTATGCAATTATAAATATCTTTAAGACACCATTTCTGAGACAAACGTTACGATTTCTAATTTTACTCGTTATTTTGAAAAGCTATAAAATTATTGCGGCAGCCCTTCCACAACCAAAATTGGATGTTTCCACACGATGGAACTCAGCATACAATATGCTTGTGCAACTTAAATTGTTTAAAGACTTTTGCGAAGACAATTTGGACTTGTCCTTGCACCTATCAGCATCAGAATGGCAGAAAATTTATGAACTCGTGGATATACTGGAACCGGTATTTATAGCGACACAAAAACTTCAAACGGAACAGCTGTATTTGGGAGATTTTTACAAGCTATGGCTGGAACTTAATATCTCTGTGGAAGCCATGAACACATCATTAAAAAGCAAAGTCCTATTCACATGCTTCGAGAAAAAAGGGGAGAGCAATTTAAGTAATCCAACAGTGATTGCTGCTGTGTATTTAGATCCCAGGATACGGCGAGTTCTTTTTCAAAGCCCGCTATATATCATGTCCGCAAGAACTCACTTAAAGCAACTTTTCCGGAAAATGTATGATTTGATAAAGCCGGTAAATACTTCAACATGTAACAACAAATGCTATTACGAATTGTTTTCTATTGTTTCCTTTTCAGAAAAACGACTTAGCATTAGAAGCAGATGATGAGCCATCTACATCACCACAGTCAGCCAGGAGCGGCGGAACACCAAAAATTGGAGTGGGTAGTAGTCATGGCACTATGCGACAGAGCAAAAAAATTTTTTTAACTTCATTTATTATAACAATACAAAATATTAAATACTTAACAAAAAAGTTTTTTCCTTAGCTTATAAAAAAGAAACTAATAGAAATCCTTACTGTGGTACAGTGCAACTCATTTAACTCAATTTCTTATAGAATATCAGTGAAAATTTCTCAAGTGGGTCACATTTTTTTCGATTGTCGGATTTTCGACTTTTTTTAAATCACAATAACCAGTAGTAAATAAAATTTTAACAGTTTTGTGAAATTCAAATTTTAACGATAGTTATTGTCAATATAATTTTTTCGGCATGAAATCGGTTTATTTTTTTTTATGCATCTGTTGCATGTATCTTGCCAATTTTTGGTTTGATTTGGTCAACAAGACACTTTTTTGAATGAAATTTTGTTTTTGTAAATTAACGGGGTTTTATTAAAAATATTAACAATTTAAGTAAACAAATTCAAATAGCTATAACGGGGCTATCGATTTTGGTATTTTTCGTTATGGAATAATAATCCGTATTGTACATATAACACACAATATAAAAAAATCGAAGCTTATATCGAAGCTCTTTGGTTGTAACATATGTTTTATGTTCATTTACGTTTCGGCATTGCGGACGCTCATGTAGTTCTTCCTTTTTTTTTAGAAGATTTTGCAAAAAAAATTTCTTTAGAAGTTTTGAGTAAGTTTCGGAGTGGGTAATTACCTATACCCTAAAAATCGGACTGGGTAGTAGTCCCATACTACCCACACCTTTCGCCGGGCCTGCAGTCAGCCCTTCAAGAGCCATCAAATACTTTGTCTTTAAGTAATGATGACATAAGTCTAAGTACGCGCTGCCTACTTAACAGCTATCTAGATTCCATACAACTAGCTGTACGTGAAGAAGAATGAGATGATGAAAGCGATGCCATGATGCAAAAAGCTTTTTGCGAAATTGATAGTTATGCGCCGAAACCAATTGATTTAAATGAAAATGTTATGACAAATTGGGAAAGTAAAAGATATATTTACCCCAATTTATATAAGTTAGCAACAGTTGTACACAGTGTGCCCGCTACGCAAGTTAGTGTAGAGAGATCTTTTTCAGCGTTATAATTGGTATTAGGTGACTTGAGATGGATTTTGTCCTCTGATTCTTTAGCAAAAATATATTTTTAAAACTTAATTAAAATAAAAAATGGTTGTGATAATTCCCAAATTTGTCTTAACAAAAAAAATTTCAAATTGCGAATCTGACTTTTGATCCATACCTTCGAATTATATCAAACCAATTTTGTCATTCCTTATTATCAAATGTTTCCTGATATAAGTACCACTTTAAAAGCAAGTATGATCAAGGGATTATGGGACAACGGAAATCCGCCGCAAAATCCGATAGAATTGGGCTGTTTATTGATAAACAGATCTTTTTTTATAAAAAAAAAAACCATGATTCTTATAAAACAGACTGTTAAAAGTAAACAGACCTGTTCTATCGGATTTTGCGGTGGATTTAACGACAGATTTAGTGACGAAATTATAGGCGAATTTCGCTTGTCCCAAAATCCCTGAATTGTACATATTCTTTTCTCTTTCAATCAAGCGTATGTTAGCCTGAGAAGATTTGATTTTGTTAAGTTTGCAGCAGGCACGTAGCCAGGATTTTAAGACGGAGGGTTTTTATTTTTAAATTTTTTTGCTGAATAATAATTTACCTTCTTTCGAAACAATACGCCGATGAAACTGATAGTCATACCAAAAGTATAAAAAGTTAGAAACACGAGTTCTGTATTTTTTCTCAATGCACAAATCCGTCAAATAGATTTACCATACGGTGCGTATAAGAAATCGGTATAAGATTAAATCTTTTTATACCTTTTCCGAAGGAAAGGGTATATTAAGTTTGGCACGGTGTATGTAACATACCAAAGGAGTCGCGGTAGATATAGACATATATATATATTCTTGATCAGGGTGACAAGAGGAATCGATCTAGCCATGTCTGTCTGTCTGTCTGTCTGTCTGTCTGTCTGCCTGTCTGTCTGTCTGTCTGTCTGTCTGTCTGTCGGTCACACTTTAGTTTTTCGTAATTTACTCCTAAGCCATGAAAGATATCATATTGAAATTCGGCATGGACTTGAACCAGGTAAATGTCCGAAAAACTGCATACAAATTTTTTTCGTAGTCCCTTCTTGGGTCGTGGGAAGTGGTTCAGAAGTTTCAAAAATCACGATTTTTAAAGTTTTTCGTGGATAACTTTTTTACTTTACATCCCAGCTTATTGAAATTTGGTGTGTGTATAGCTACCATGTAGACTTAAGCTTTCGCTGAAAAAAAATTGCGACATCGCTATAACTATGGTCATCATCCTACACATTAGAAAAAAACACTCTTTCTTATATTCTCATATCTGTATACAAAAATGATTTTTTTGCTTCTTCTGATTGTGTATTTTGCCGCCAAATAAAGTCGTCCATTATGGATAAATTTTGACCATGACCACATTTCGCGAAATTCGCAAAAATTGATTTTCACTATTTTGAATTGAGTATTTCGCAGCTAAACAAAATGTCCTCTAAGGGTTAAAATTTGATCAAGACCACCATCCGCGAAATTCGCGAAAATTTGATTTTCACTATTTTGAATTGAGTATTTCGCAGCTAAACGAAATGACCGCTAAGGGTTAAAATTTGACCATGACCACCATTCTTGAAATTCGCAAAAATTGATTTTCACTATTTTGAATTGAGTATTTCGCAGCTAAACAAAATGTCCTCTAAGGGTTAAAATTTGATCAAGACCACCATCCGCGAAATTCGCGAAAATTTGATTTTCACTATTTTGAAGTGAGTATTTCGCAGCTAAACTAAATTTCCTCTAAGGGTTAAAATTTGATCAAGACCAGCATCCGCGAAATTCGCGAAAATTTGATTTTCACTAGTTTGAATTGAGTATTTCGCAGTTAAACAAAATGTCCTCTAAGGGTTAAAATTTGATCAAGACCACCATCCGCGAAATTCGCAAAAATTTGATTTTCACTATTTTGAAGTGAGTATTTCGCAGCTAAACTAAATTTCCTCTAAGGGTTAAAATTTGATCAAGACCACCATCCGCGAAATTCGCGAAAATTTGATTTTCACTATTTTGAATTGAGTATTTCGCAGTTAAAACAAAATGTCCTCTAAGGGTTAAAATTTGATCAAGACCACCATCCGCGAAATTCGCGAAAACCTGATTTTCACTATTTTGAATTGAGTATTTCACAGCTAAACAAAATGTCCTCTAAGGGTTAAAATTTGATCATGACCACCATTCGCGAAATTCGCAAAAATTCATTTTCACTATTTTGAATTGAGGTTTTCGCAGCTAGACAAAATGTCCTCTAACGGTTAAATTTTGACCATGACCACCATTCGCGAAATTTGCAAAAATTTGGTTTTCTCTATTTTGAATTGAGGATTTCGCAGCTAGACAAAATGTCCTCTAACGGTTAAATTTTGACCATGACCACCATTCGCGAAATTCGCAAAAATTTTATTTTCACTATTTTGAATTGAGTATTTCGCAGCTAGACAAAATGTCCTCTAACGGTTAAAATTTGACCATGACCACCATTCGCGAAATTCGCAAAAATTTTATTTTCACTATTTTGAATTGAGGTTTTCGCAGCTAGACAAAATGTCCTCTAACGGTTAAATTTTGACCATGACCACCATTCGCGAAATTCGCAAAAATTTTATTTTCACTATTTTGAATTGAGTATTTCGCAGCTAGACAAAATGTCCTCTAACGGTTAAAATTTGACCATGATCACCATTCGAGAAATTCGCAAAATTTTGATTTTCACTATGTATTTTGAATTGAGTATTTCGCAGCTAGACATAATGTCCTCTAACGGTTAAAATTTGACCATGACCAACATCCGCGAAAATTTTGTGCTTAATAATAATCTCGAGTTTTAGAAGCTAAATCGAAGTACAGATAAGGTATAAATAGATATCCAAGCTAGAATAACGAAAACGGCAGGAATTTTTGTTAAGGTAATGTTTTAACATATTTCAGGCTGAGGAAAAGGTATGTGTGCAATCGGCTTAGCCGATGTAAACTTCTTTACTTGTTAGTATTAAATTTGAATTTCAATACCAAAAAGTTTTATTTTAACACCTTTTGGACTTAGATGATCTCAAAAGCCAACGGTATAATAAATCAAGCCAGCGCAAATGAGATCGCTTGTAAGCGAATAGGTGAATGCACCTATCGAAAAATGATTTTGATACAAGCTGTATATTATAAAGTCGTCTTACTATGCCTTCTTCCTGAATGGCTGTACGTTGTAACTTAAGGTCTCGACGTGTGATGGTTCATAGCATGCGATCGAAAGTATGCGATAGATCGCAAGTGGAGACCGCTCATGGCAGATGTTATGCGAGATATAGCTTGCGATATCGCGTGCCAACTATCGCTTGCGATGGGCTGTCACTTTTGAATTCTTATACCCAGCGTAAGCGGGGTATATTAGTTTTGTGCGAGTCTTGTAACAGGGAGAATTAAGCTCCGGAGATATAGACAAATATATATAGAAATGATCAGGATCAAAAACTGAATCGATTTAGACGCATAATTGTGCCGTTAAAAAATTTTCAGTACTTTTTCATATTACAGTCAAATTATTATACGTTACGTGACATGGTTTTCCATTATAGTGAATGAAAAATTAGTTTTATACTTTTAAGTTTATATTATGGCAATGAAATAGCGTAGAGGATGCGTGCTTTGCTCTTGATCCCAGGATCCGAGGTTCAACTCCCGGCACAGACGAATCGGAATGTTATGTTCCAAGCCAAGCACTGGTTTTTAAAATAATTGCATGTTAGGGGCACACTAAATAAAAACACTCACACTTTCACAAATACAAGAAAACCTCCTTGGTGTCGCAATGGACCGATTAACGGCATAAATGGCAGCCACTTCAACCTACCTACCTACCAACGTTTTTATTAAATGCATGCAAACATTAAGATTAACGTAAACTTGAATTAATGTCATTTAATGGAACAAACCAGTGATAAAAGGCAAGAAAATAAGAAAAAAGGTAAATATGTAGGTACTATTAAATATTAGTCATAGTGAAAAGGCAGTCGGAGCAACATTTATTTCTAAGTTTTCTTCGCATGAAAAACAATGAAAATTCCTAATTTCTTATTATTTTTCTTCAACGATTTTCCTATTAGTAGTCGATAGCTCTAAAAGCCTATTTCGATGTTTTTGCGCTCTCTCCTTTCGACGATTGATTTGTTATTTCAGTGGGTCTTTTTTTATTTCTTCCCTAAACCGTTTTGAGTTATTTTTTCTTTTTTTTGGCAATCGATTCCATCTATTAAATAACAATTGTCAATGACGTTACGTGACAGACTTAAGAATTTATTTAAAAAATATTCTGTATGAAACCTGGGCCAGTACAATTTTTTTTCAGTTTTACGTTAAAAATGATCTTTAAATTAGAACTTTCAACCCTCAACCTCTCATAAGGTGACCGTAATGATAACTAATCATATTTTTCGTCTACGCACGTGACATTGGAATATCGACTAAATAAAATTTAAAAACGTCCGTTTATCGGCCTTTGTTTACTCTCGCTGCTTTTTTTCTGTAAATTATTTTTGTAAAACTAGTTTCCAGGCGCGAGAGCAATTGTAACATACATTAACACATACATTTACATTTAACATACATTATTTAGAGCAACAAATAGTAAAAAACCCATGCAATCATAAAATATATGCAAACGTAAAAAACAATACTTCCTTACAGTCGCTCCTCCTACAATGGGAGCTTAATCCAGCTGAAAATTACCAAGAATCCAATGCTTTGCATATTTCTTTAGAGTATACCAGAAAAAGTAGTTATTTTTATCAGGGCGTGCAACCGGAACCGAAACCGTAACCGATTTTAACCGGTTTATTTTGCCTAACCGAAATAAAACCGAAACCGATATTTTGTTTGTTGAAAACCGGTTCCCCAAACGAAACCAAAACACCGAAACCGGTTCGAAACGGTTTCTGAAACAATTTCCTACATCTTCGCTAAAATTTAATTTATTTCATGGTGGCTCATTAATGCGCCACATAAACATTCAGTCTGACCGTGATCAGTTACCCGTGTGCGTGATTATGTACTCTTGCCTATACATTTCCCTTCATGTGTCGATGTGCCTCACACGTCCTGTTTTTCACTAATAGCATGTTTCCACATTGAATTAACATAGTGAATTAACCATATGGATTAGAGTCTGTAAAACATCTGCATCAAATCTTATCAACAATATTATTTGTTTTTAGTCTCCTGAACCTATATTTTCAATAATAATCGAAATTATACGCTTCTAAATGTCCAAAATAACTCTAATTCATTTAGTTAATTCACTATGTGGAAACATGCTATAAAACAATTAACTGACTCATTCAGTCAATGTTTATGTGACTCTTACTTAATTACATACCATGTTTATATGACCACTTGATACGTGTTTACCCGACACGTTTAAGAGTATCTGTCTTTTTTTTAACACCAGTAAAAATCGTGTGGGCAAACAGAGACATGCCACGTTTATACGGATCTTCAATCCGACTTCAGTGAAAACGATATGAGTGAAAACGCATATATAAACGGATCATTGATACGCACTGAAAAATTTTACCGCATCGACTAGTGTTGCTTTTTCAAAACGACATGAAAATGTGAAATCCACTTGTACTGATGCATAAACGCTTCGAAGTGCCTTGAGAAGTATCCTCATCAGCTGATTCATACCGACACCTACAGGGCTGTTAAGGTAAGAGCTGCCATGGTTGGCCATTTCATGCAATTCTGGCTATTTTTGATAGCACAAGGCGACAAAATGAAACTTAAGTATTGTTTTTGGTTGCTTCCCGTGCGGGTCGGGCGCGTTCCCGGTTGGCGGATAGGGGGTGCCACTCCTCGTATGAGGAAGTGGTTTTCAGAGTTATAGCACTTCTATGTGTAAGGCTCTGTCGCGGACCAAACCTCCCTTAGGTAACAGGCTCGATGACGCACTCAGGCTATGCCAACGGAGACTTCTCCATAAGGGCTTCCCTTGTTGGACAGGCTGACTGCTGAGTAAAGTTACCTACAAACCTCCCTGGCTTGAACGGCATAACTTTGGCTTTCTCTTCGGACATCGTTTCGGAACCGACGCGTCGGGCTGGTTGCTGCAGTATTCTGTTACCCCAGTAAGCAGAGGTGAAACTCTGCTGAAATGGCTTTCAGGCTAATGCTGCAGCTTCCTCCGTCCCCAGTAAAACCCTGGCAAGGCCTCAAGGTACGTTCTTCATCCGTCGCCATTAAGTTGGCCGTGTAGGAGCAGTCCCGCTAGCATCCGGTTGGATCTGAACACATGTGCTCATTAAGCCATGTGTCAACCCTCGCATGGGCCTCCCTGCTTCGGCATAGATACCCATGGACCACTAAAAGGATGACTATACTACGGGTGATGATAGCGGCCTCGAGGGGGGACCCTTTTAGCTTGGAAACTGCAACAAACAAACCAAACACATCTTCGGGAAGTGGAAGGTCTCCAGCGCTGAAAACCCCCACCTCCTCTTCTCTGACCGCACGGTCAGCAACGACAAGCACGCCGTCCTCGGCCAATGGTGTCACTCCTGCTTGAAACCAAACAGTAGAAGTGCTTCAAGCAGACCAAGGCCCCTGCTTACCAACACGAAGCGTGTGGAGCATGCTTCAGGTAAAAGCGTACCAGTGCTGGTACCATCTTCCAAAATGGCGCAGCCTACCGCCAAGCGCAGTTCAGCCGCAGCTCCTGCAGGAGGCTTGAATAAAGCCAGCACCAGCAGCAGCTCCTCTGCGGCAGCAGGCACTTCGGGTTCACTGAAAGGTTCCTCAGCGAGGAACCCCTCTGGCAGCACCCTCAAAAGGAAGGCCCACCTTCCAAGCTGGCGTATTCTGACAGACGAATGTCTGCAGGAATTATTAAAAAACTCCGCAACGTGCCGGCGGTAAAGCTCACTCCGCAACAGGTTTCATCCCTGGAGTGGGCACAAAAAATTCAAAATGGTCTCGAGGCCTCCAAACGGGACCTGGCATCCAAACGGCAAAGGTCTCAGGAGGAAGAACCCCCTCGTACCAAGAGACCACGACCAAATAAAACGCAGCCAAAGAGCTATAGCGATGCTGCCAAGAACAGCCTGATCCTTGGCGTCATCGACAAAAGCGTGGAAGAGGGAAGAATCCCGAAGGATAAATGGAAGTGGGTTGCTAATGCAGTCTCTTCCATTTTCCTCCAAGTTCTGGAGGAAAGTCCAGGGCCTCTTCCTTCTTGCGAAGATGCCGGATGGCACCAAATTCAGGTGAAGCTGGTAGCTTGCGTGGATGAGAGATCTGCTACCTTGTACAAGGTAGCTATCTCGAAGGTGGGTGAGTTGTGGCCCGGAGCCAGACTCGAGGCTGTGGACAAGAAGGATATTCCTTCACGACCGAGAGCTGGAGTCTGGATCCCGGCCATGCCTTCGGACCCAGAACAGATTCTGAAGCTTTTCAGGATCTGCAACCCGCTCCTTCCTACGCAGAACTGGAAGGTACCAAGGCTGGAGGAAACTGACGGACAACCTCGGCAAGCAGTACTTGTACTGAATGCTGAGTCTGTTAAGCCTCTAGTCGGAGCGCAAGGAATGGTCTCCTACGGCTTCGAAAAGGTTGCTCTAAAAGTGTACCGTACGGACGCTTTGGGGCAAGATGGGGGAGAGCACGCAGTCGGCCAAAAACCAACTACCACGCACGTGGTAGAAACGGTCGCAGAGGTAGCGAGCAAAGCTGCCTTGGACGTTGCACCCGCTTCTGTAGAGCGCATGGAAGTTGGGGAAGACTCCCTTTCCGCAGCTAGTTCGGTGGCCAGTCTGACGCGTCTATTCGCAGAAGACGCTCTCCTCGCATCGCAGGATGAGGAAGACGTTGCGGACGAGGATGCAGACGCAACAATGGTGTAGGTACTAGAAGTGCATGAAAGTGCTTCGAATCAACCTGCACCACTCTAAAACGGCATCCCCCAATTTACTTATCCACCTTGCGGAAGGTGGAGCTGCCGTGGGCTTAATCCAGGAACCATTGGTCTTGGATAGCCGGATCTGTGGGATTAAGACCTCAAACTACTCACTCTATTACAGAGCAGACATAGGTAGGCCTAGATCTTGCATTTTAGTAAAGAAAACATACAATGCATTCTTTATGTCAAATTCCAGTGATACTGACACGGTCGCTGTAAATGTGGAGCTGCAGGGCGGAGCACTGTGGCTTATACCAAAGAGTATTAATATATATTAAAATCGGTTAGTAGTTGCTATTCATAAAATTAATTCAAAACAAATATTTTTTGAAACGCATTATTCACTGTTTTTACGTTCGTTTCTTAGGTCTTCGCATGTCTCTCTCGGTCTGTACGCATGGCTCTCTCGGTCTGTACGCATGCAGAACTGCTTTGAGTGTGCTCAGAGCATGTTCGAACACCTTGCTGAAATTCAAACACGTCGAATATCAAACTCCGCAGCTAGTGTCAAAAAGATCGTTTGTTTGCAACCTCTAATTTTATGAGTTACGAAACTACCTAACTCGAATTTTAATGGTTATACGTCTCATTCAGAACTCGTCATAGATTCGAGGTATGTTATCGGCATTATGATCTCGAAAATATATTTTTCTCAACTCGGGTCATTATTGGCCAGTTCTATGGGTATAGGAACCCAGAATTCAAGGGTTTAAAACAGAGTCAAAAGCGGAGATAAAAGGTATATCATATTATTACAAAGTGGGCACGCTCAAAAGACTAATTTACACAATAGTTCCGTGTGCATATGCAGGCTCGTTCATAAAAGGCATTTTCTGTAAATTTTTCGTAATCACACTGCTGAACATGCACTCGTTATTGGTATCCTACGGCATCTATATTATAGACTCGAACGTTCAGATGTATGAAAAGCATTTTTCTTTAATTTAAGCCAACATGTTTGTATGGGGAACCCATCAACGAGGGGAATTACGATGTTGTAGGTATAGGGTTTGATCAAACCAAATGTCCACACACTCGAGTGTACACAAACACTAATGGGGGTCCGTTGCATTCTATGGTCTGTACCCATAGCAAGGGTTTCAAGAAACTGAACGTAAAACAGTGCCATAATGCGTTGTAAAAAATTTTTGCTCAATTTGAAGGTAATTTTATGAATAGGAAACTACTAACCCGATTTAAGGGTGAGATTAGAGGTCTCAAAAAACTCGTTCGGAGAAAGATGTGAGGTTTGCGGACAAAGTTAATGGGGGTCGAAAGTATACATTTTTTCCTACTAGGAGTCACTCTGGGGCCAGTTAGGAGATGGGGAAAAGTTCAGTTTAAAAAAAAAGGTAATAAATATATCATATGTATGAGGAGCCACACAAACTTAATCCAGGGGAGATACGGGGTCAGGTATTAGGCTTCAGTAAAAGCAATGTTCGAGTAAATTTTTCGAATAATGGCATGCTGAACCATACGTCTATTCTTGTTCCGTAGGGCATCTATATTATAGATTGAAGTTAAGTGAGGCATTTCCTCTCTATTAATTTAAGCCTAATTTTGTATGGGGACCCAAACTTCAATTGAGGGGAGATAGCCACGGGTAGGTCCCGTTATGAAGAAAATGTTTGGCGTAAAAAAATAATGGGGGTCGGTCACGTTATATCAGCTCCATGTCTAATGGAGAGTTCTGGACCCTGTAGACGGCCATTTTGTATGAAATTTTCGCTACAAAATTTCTCCATAGGTAGTTTTATATGGGAGCAGCCCTTAAGGGCGGCAGATATGAGGTTAAAAATGTTCGGAGAAAATGTTAGGGGCGACAAAGTCTACATGGGGGTCGGTCATACATTTTGTACTCCTCTAGAGCACTCTTGGAGTTAGTTAGGAAGATGGGGGGAAAAGTTTTTAAAAAATTGATATATTAAATGGGAGCCCTCTTAAGGACAGGGGAGATACGGTAAGAATTCATTCCCAGCCAGAAATGTTTCGGAGTAAATGACCAATTCATTAATGGGTTTGCCATACGTTATATATCCATAGGGGGAAATTGTGGGGAGTTAAGGGCCGTTTCCTCTCTATTTTTGCCAATTCCCAAACTGTCAATCGAAAGCTGCCACGTTCCCGTTCATCCGCATTGCCTCCAAATTTGGCACGTTTCTCATCCATAAAGGTATCGATACGACGGAGTACATCTACTGGACCACTGAGACCGATCAGACTAACTTCGCTGACAAAATTGTACTCCATAGAGTTAAGACAGCCCTAATGCGCATATATGAGTTTGTGTGTGCGCCAATCTACATTACGAACTTGGTGTATAATTAGGCCTTTGCAAGTTCCGGCCGCTGAAAATGTCAAATGCTGAAATCATTAAATTCACTCTTTGGACATTTCGAAACTGGGTTAATGGATTCATTCCCAGACCAGAAATTTTCTCATAAATCTGACCAATTCATTACTTTTTTACGCATTGAGATATCATGGGGAAAATTTGAGTACTTTTCAATTGCAATGGCAATGTCATCGAGAGTAATATTGTTCATCGCAACTCCAATGGCATTTTCATCGATAAAGGTATCGATACGACGGAGTAGATCTACTCCACTGTCGATGACTAATTCGTGACTTGTACTCTGATGACGGCCAAGCCGTTTGTGTGTAAATTTCATTAGAAAGTTGGTGTATAATTAGGAGCATCACGGCTCTATGTCATGCTGAAATCATTGATCACCGGACATTCCGGCTGGTTAATGGATTAA
>CM035807.1:42619112-42643262 GCA_020466095.1 Chlorops oryzae | reverse complement strand
TGTAAAATGTAGCGAATTTTCTCTTTGCTGATGTCCATCTTTGACAAGCTCTCAAACAAAACTGAATCAATCAATCAAAAAAGTGTCAAAATAGCTTTTTTAGTAGGAACTGTCCTCTTTCTAATGCCCCCTAGCGGAACACGATCGGACTTATACAACGCGAGATGCAGATAAATAACGCCATCTATTGGAAAAATAATGGATTTCTTTTTACTACACCTAATATTTGAATGCTCTTGTGGACGGAGCGGGTCAGCGTGTTGCGGGTGTGTATTCTCTCTGACTTCGCTCTCTCACTGAATGCTCTCGCTACATATTTTCAAAGCAAACGCACAATTGATGTGTGTGTACTAGACTGGTCCTTATTTTTTTATTTTTTTATTTCTCAGCAAATTATATAAGCTTATGGTCCCAAACTACCAAATATGAAGTTTGGTTTCGATCCGATAATGTTTGATGGGCGCGGAAGTCACTCAAAGTTTAAAATTACATTTGTATGAGAAAAAACCTGGGTTGTGTTAGTTTTATCAAAATTTAACACATATAATATAATTTCTCTAACCAAATGTGAATGGTATTTCATTGACAATCGATTGGTCTTTCTTTGAAGCTATAACAACATAAAATCGGATTGTATTTGGCACAGCCAGGACTACTGAAAGTCAATTTTTTTAGGAAATTCAAAAGATGCTTCGACTTGGAGGTCTTGGATAGCCACAAGAATTAGCAGAAATGTTTTTAATATTCATATTTGGAAAATATACAAAATAGCCCTTCGAATGAGCTTTATATGAAGAAAATCGGATTACTCTTTACTTTAGCTTGAACATACTAAACAATTGCTATAGATTTTTTAAGACAAAATTTTAGGCTCTTAACTTTAGCGGGGGAGAATTGGTCATGGTCTCAAATAATTTCAGGCTTCGCGTTAGATTCTAAACTTGCAATTCATTTCGCAACATTTGATACCAAAATCATGAAATTTGTTTGGCGGTTTCTGCTTATATGGATATGATTAAAATTTCAATATTTTTTTGGTTGTAAAAACAGCTGAATTTCACTGCTTTAAATGCATCAGACAGGTAAATGGTACAACATTTTTGGGAATTTATGCTTCAAAAGAAGTGGTATTATGTGCAGAAATATATATGATATGGTTTTTTTTACTATGATCTTCCACTTTTCCAAAATTTCATGAAAAACTGCGCATTTTGGGGAATTTTGGCAGATTTTTTTTCCTTTTTAGGAAATTTTGAAAATTTTCAAACTTTTAATTTTTTAATTTACAGCCGTTGTAAAGCTAAATTTAAAGCAGAAATTATATTTTCGGAAGGATTATTTAATTATTTGAAGAATATTTATTTGAAGAAAGTAAAATTCAATTTTAGTGTTTAAAACATTTGGTCAATTGATAAGCGTACTTTTGTTGAATGAGGGGTATTTCTTACGATACGCCTCCACCAATTGAAGTATAAGTTCATCCTCATCTTGAGTTAACATTTTGTTGAAATCTCCCACGAATTTAATGCCTCTTTCTGCAACGTCATTTACTACGTGAATGTTGCATAAAAAGTAAAGAAGTTTACATCGGCTAAGCCGTTAGAGGACATTTTGTCTAGCAGCGAAATACTCCAATTCAAAAGAGTGAAAATCAAATTTTCGCGAATTTCGCGGATGGTGGTCTTGATCAAATTTTAACCCTTAGAGGACATTTTGTTTAGCTGCGAAATACTCAATTCAAAATAGTGAAAACCAAATTTTCACGAATTTCGCGGATGGTGGTCTTGATCAAATTTTAACTGTTAGAGGACATTTTGTTTAGCTGCGAAATACTCATCAAAATAGTGAAAACCAAATTTTTGCGAATTTCGCGAATGGTGGTCAAATTTTAACTTTACAACGGCTGTAAATTAAAAAATTAAAAGTTTGAAAATTTTCAAAATTTCCTAAAAAGGAAAAAAAATCTGCCAAAATTCCCCCAAATTCCCTAAAATGCGCAGTTTTTCATGAAATTTGGAAAAGTGGAAGATCATAGTAAAAAAAACCATATCATATATATTTCTGCACATAATACCACTTCTTTTGAAGCATAAAATTCCCAAAAAATGTTGTACCATTTACCTGTCTGATGCATTTAAAGCAGTGAAATTCAGCTGTTTTTACAACCAAAAAAATATTGAAATTTTAATCATATCCATATAAGCAGAAACCGCCAAACAAATTTCATGATTTTGGTATCAAATGTTGCGAAATGAATTGCAAGTTTAGAATCTAACGCGAAGCCTGAAATTATTTGAGACCATGACCAATTCTCACCCCGCTAAAGTTAAGAGCCTAAAATTTTGTCCTAAAAAATCTATAGCAATTGTTTAGTATGTTCAAGCTAAAGTAAAGAGTAATCCGATTTTCTTCATATAAAGCTCATTCGAAGGGCTATTTTGTATATTTTCCAAATATGAATATTAAAAACATTTCTGCTAATTCTTGTGGCTATCCAAGACCTCCAAGTCGAAGCATCTTTTGAATTTCCTAAAAAATTGACTTTCAGTAGTCCTGGCTGTGCCAAATACAATCCGATTTTATGTTGTTATAGCTTCAAAGAAAGACCAATCGATTTTCAATGAAATACCATTCACATTTGGTTAGAGAAATTATATTATATGTGTTAAATTTTGATAAAACTAACACAACCCAGGTTTTTTCTCATACAAATGTAATTTTAAACTTTGAGTGACTTCCGCGCCCATCAAACATTATCGGATCGAAACCAAACTTCATATTTGGTAGTTTGGGACCATAAGCTTATATAATTTGCCTGGCAATTTTAAGAAATCCAGTTTTAAAAAAAATAAGGACCAGTCTAGTGTGTACATATTAATGTACGTTTGTACATTGACGACGTGCGCTTTTGCAAATATGAAAATGTGTTTGTATGTTTGTTTGTCGCGTGCGCTTATGCCGTCTTTCAGAAAATTTACAAATAGTTTTCGAGTAGATATGAATTGTCGCTGTTTTCAACGTGATGAATGCAAAGAAGCTGGCTTGCGGCTTTTGTAGGGTATTTGGTGTTTTGATATTTACGAAAAAGTACAAGCTTGGTCGACTATAAGAAGAATTAAAAAATTATGTTTTCTTATATATTAGCAATAAAAACTTTTTTCGGTACATTTGAGAGAGTTTCGTTGCTTTTCGCAATTGGAGCAGCAAACTTCAAGGAACTCATCAGAACGTCATCTCTTACCACAAAGTTCAAGGCCAAAATCAAAATTTTCACCTTCTTCTATGTCCTCATTTTCTAAAAAATAAATTGGCATAGCGTTTTCCTTTGAGCTTTTTCATTCCAATATCACTGTCATCAAAATGACGTTGACATATAAAAAGATTTTTTTCGTAATCTTCTACGCGAATTTTGCATTTTTCTCTCCAAATTTGGCCCAATACTACATCAAAAGGGGGAAATCGGAACATTCTAACATTTTCATCCCTCCTTGATCTACCGCAACCTTTTATACAGCATTTTATGCCACTTTTTAATTTATTCTTTGCCAACATTTTCTAAATTGCGATCTTTGAAAATATTCCAAAAAAATACTAGACGCTCGTCTCGCAAACAACCACTCGCATTGAATTTCAATCAGCGAGTGTCATATTTTCGACAGCACAACCCAGCCGGGTATTCTGGTGCCTGGGCACGAGGTGTATGAAGAAGTAGATATGCCAAAATAAAAAAATAACTGTTTTCAAATTGTTTCACGAACCAGGTACTATGCCACACACCTGGTATATAGCTTGTGTATGGGAACAAAGCAAGTAAAGCCAGTATTTTTCACTATCTCAATACACCAATGCTATGCACATTGAACCCAGTTTTCACACCACGGCACATCCTAGGACATGTATTAGAAAAAGTGGACAGGTCCGGTATATTTGCAGCGTGCTGTGCACAGCATTCTGTGTGCTATGCACGTGTTCGAGTACCTCCTGTACACAGTTCCGGCTGGGAAGCATTGCGAAAGCATTTCGGAGAATGAATGAAGCAAGAGAGCAGAGAGTCGTATGTATGTATGTATATGTATGGCATATGTATGGCATACATTGTATGCGTATATCACTAAGCGCGGTCGGGCTCTAAAATCAGAGCCCGCATATACAATTTTACTTTTGTACGTCTTGCGCGTTCTTTACTCTTTCTTATTCTATGGAAAAACTAAAACTGAATCAATCAATCAAAAAAGTGTCAAAATAGCTTTTTTAGTAGGAACTGTCCTCTTTCTAATGCCCCCTAGCGGAACACGATCGGACTTATACAACGCGAGATGCAGATAAATAACGCCATCTATTGGGAAAAATAATGGATTTCTTTTTACTACACCTAATATTTGAATGCTCTTGTGGACGGAGCGGGTCAGCGTGTTGCGGGTGTGTATTCTCTCTGACTTCGCTCTCTCACTGAATGCTCTCGCTACATATTTTCAAAGCAAACGCACAATTGATGTGTGTGTACTAGACTGGTCCTTTTTTTTTAATTTTTTATTATTTCTCAGCAATTATATAAGCTTATGGTCCCAAACTTACCAAATATGAAGTTTGGTTTCGATCCGATAATGTTTGATGGGCGCGGAAGTCACTCAAAGTTTAAAATTACATTTGTATGAGAAAAAACCTGGGTTGTGTTAGTTTTAACAAAATTTAACACATATAATATAATTTCTCTAACCAAATGTGAATGGTATTTCATTGACAATCGATTGGTCTTTCTTTGAAGCTATAACAACATAAAATCGGATTGTATTTGGCACAGCCAGGACTACTGAAAGTCAATTTTTTTAGGAATTCAAAAGATGCTTCGACTTGGAGGTCTTGGATAGCCACAAGAATTAGCAGAAATGTTTTAATATTCATATTTGGAAAATATACAAAATAGCCCTTCGAATGAGCTTTATATGAAGAAAATCGGATTACTCTTTACTTTAGCTTGAACATACTAAACAATTGCTATAGATTTTTTAAGACAAAATTTTAGGCTCTTAACTTTAGCGGGGGGAGAATTGGTCATGGTCTCAAATAATTTCAGGCTTCGCGTTAGATTCTAAACTTGCAATTCATTTCGCAACATTTGATACCAAATCATGAAATTTGTTTGGCGGTTCTGCTTATATGGATATGATTAAAATTTCAATATTTTTTTGGTTGTAAAAACAGCTGAATTTCACTGCTTTAAATGCATCAGACAGGTAAATGGTACAAAAATTTTTGGGAATTTATGCTTCAAAAGAAGTGGTATTATGTGCAGAAATATATATGATATGGTTTTTTTACTATGATCTTCCACTTTTCCAAAATTTCATGAAAAACTGCGCATTTTGGGGAATTTTGGCAGATTTTTTTTCCTTTTTAGGAAATTTTGAAAATTTTCAAACTTTTAATTTTTTTTTACAGCCGTTGTAAAGCTAAATTTAAAGCAGAAATTATATTTTCGGAAGGATTATTTATTTATTTGAAGAATATTTATTTGAAGAAAGTAAAATTCAATTTTAGTGTTTAAAACATTTGGTCAATTGATAAGCGTACTTTTTGTTGAATGAGGGGTATTTCTTACGATACGCCTCCACCAATTGAAGTATAAGTTCATCCTCATCTTGAGTTAACATTTTGTTGAAATCTCCCACGAATTTAATGCCTCTTTCTGCAACGTCATTTACTACGTGAATGTTGCATAAAAAGTAAAGAAGTTTACATCGGCTAAGCCGTTAGAGGACATTTTGTCTAGCAGCGAAATACTCAATTCAAAAGAGTGAAAATCAAATTTTCGCGAATTTCGCGGATGGTGGTCTTGATCAAATTTTAACCCTAGAGGACATTTTGTTTAGCTGCGAAATACTCAATTCAAAATAGTGAAAACCAAATTTTCACGAATTTCGCGGATGGTGGTCTTGATCAAATTTTAACTGTTAGAGGACATTTTGTTTAGCTGCGAAATACTCATCAAAAATAGTGAAAACCAAAATTTTGCGAATTTCGCGAATGGTGGTCAAATTTTAACTTTACAACGGCTGTAAATTAAAAAATTAAAAGTTTGAAAATTTTCAAAATTTCCTTAAAAAGGAAAAAAAAATCTGCCAAAATTCCCCCAAATTCCCTAAAATGCGCAGTTTTTCATGAAATTTGGAAAAGTGGAAGATCATAGTAAAAAAAAAAACCATATCATATATATTTCTGCACATAATACCACTTCTTTTGAAGCATAAATTCCCAAAATGTTGTACCATTTACCTGTCTGATGCATTTAAAGCAGTGAAATTCAGCTGTTTTTACAACCAAAAAAAATATTGAAATTTTAATCATATCCATATAAGCAGAAACCGCCAAACAAATTTCATGATTTTGGTATCAAATGTTGCGAAATGAATTGCAAGTTTAGAATCTAACGCGAAGCCTGAAATTATTTGAGACCATGACCAATTCTCACACCGCTAAAGTTAAGTGCCTAAAATTTTGTCCTAAAAAATCTATAGCAATTGTTTAGTTTATGTTCAAGCTAAAGTAAAGAGTAATCCGATTTTCTTCATATAAAGGCTCATTCGAAGGGCTATTTTGTATATTTTCCCAATATGAATATTAAAAACATTTCTGCTAATTCTTGTGGCTATCCAAGACCTCCAAGTCGAAGCATCTTTTGAATTTCCTAAAAAATTGACTTTCAGTAGTCCTGGCTGTGCCAAATACAATCCGATTTTATGTTGTTATAGCTTCAAAGAAAGACCAATCGATTTTCAATGAAATACCATTCACATTTGGTTAGAGAAATTATATTATATGTGTTAAATTTTGATAAAACTAACACAACCCAGGTTTTTTTCTCATACAAATGTAAATTTAAACTTTGAGTGACTTCCGCGCCCATCAAACATTATCGGATCGAAACCAAACTTCATATTTGGTAGTTTGGGACCATAAGCTTATATAATTTGATTTGCCTGGCATATTTTAAGAAATCCAGTTTTAAAAAAATAAGGACCAGTCTAGTGGTGTACATATTAAAACGTTTGTACATTGACGACGTGCGCTTTTGCAAATATGAAAATGTGTTTGTATGTTTGTTTGTCGCGTGCGCTTATGCCGTCTTTTCAGAAAATTTACAAATAGTTTTCGAGTAGATATGAATTGTCGCTGTTTCAACGTGATGAATGCAAAGAAGCTGGCTTGCGGCTTTTGTAGGGTATTTGGTGTTTTGATATTTACGAAAAAGTACAAGCTTGGTCGACTATAAGAAGAATTAAAAAATTATGTTTTCTTATATATTAGCATAAAAAAACTTTTTTCGGTACATTTGAGAGAGTTTCGTCTGCTTTTCGCAATTATGGAGCAGCAAACTTCAAGGAACTCATCAGAACGTCATCTCTTACCACAAAGTTCAAGGCCAAAATCAAAATTTTCACCTTCTTCTATGTCCTCATTTTCTAAAAAATAAATTGGCATAGCGTTTCCTTTGAGCTTTTTCATTCCAATATCACTGTCATCAAAATGACGTTGACATATAAAAAGAATTTTTTTCGTAATCTTCTACGCGAATTTGCATTTTTCTCTCCAAATTTGGCCCAATACTACATCAAAAGGGGGAAATCGGAACATTCTAACATTTTCATCCCTCCTTGATCTACCGCAAACCTTTTATACAGCATTTTATGCCACTTTTTAATTTATTCTTTGCCAACATTTTCTAAATTGCGATCTTTGAAAATATTCCAAAAAAATACTAGGACGCTCGTCTCGCAAACAACCACTCGCATTGAATTTCAATCAGCGAGTGTCATATTTTCGACAGCACAACCCAGCCGGGTATTCTGGTGCCTGGGCACGAGGTGTATGAAGAAGTAGATATGCCAAAATAAAAAAATAACTGTTTTCAAATTGTTTCACGAACCAGGTACTATGCCACACACCTGGTATATTAGCTTGTGTATGGAACAAAGCAAGTAAAGCCAGTATTTTTCACTATCTCAATACACCAATGCTATTCACATTGAACCCAGTTTTCACACCACGGCACATCCTAGGACATGTATTAGAAAAAGTGGACAGGTCCGGTATATTTGCAGCGTGCTGTGCACAGCATTCTGTGTGCTATGCACGTGTTCGAGTACCTCCTGTACACAGTTCCGGCTGGGAAGCATTGCGAAAGCATTTCGGAGAATGAATGAAGCAAGAGAGCAGAGAGTCGTATGTATGTATGTATATGTATGGCATATGTATGGCATACATTGTATGCGTATATCACTAAGCGCGGTCGGGCTCTAAAATCAGAGCCCGCATATACAATTTTACTTTTGTACGTCTTGCGCGTTCTTTACTCTTTCTTATTCTATGAAAAACTAAAGTGTGACCGACAGACAGACAGATCAAGAATATGTATATGTCCATATCTATCGCGACTCTTTTGGTATGTTACATACTCCGTGCCAAACTTAATATACCCTTTCCTTGGGAAAAGGTAATATGATTAAAATTTTGATTTCACTTAATATTTTGCAAGCTACATTTGGTTTTTAAAATTTTATTTGAAGGTTTCAAAACGTGGTCGGAAAACCGAGCATCGGCCTAATGTGTGTGCACCATATATATGGTACAAACGAAATAAAATGTATATGCTTTTGGCCAATGGTCGGTTTTCCGACCACCTCATATTTCCCAAAAAAAAAAATTTATATTTTTTTATAATCAATATTTTTGTCTTATTAAGACCCATAAAGGCCCCTAAAAATAAAATTGATGAAAAAATCAATGTTGTTGCAGGGTCGGCATACAATGGGCTCAAATCAGAAACTCACAGTTTTTCCATTTTGAAAAACTAATTGGTAAAAGCATTCCTCATGCTATGAAATCATATGTTTTTCATGTATGCTAGCATTTCCTTTCGCTTTGGCAGTCAGGTAGCGCTAAGACCGACTAATTTCGGGTGGCGTATAAACGGTTTGGGCGTGGCAGTGTGCGGGCTACATAAATTTCTTTCCTGCACTTTCCGTTCAACTTGGTCAACCTATGTTGGGAATTTGAAGCATCTACGCCATTAACTTCGGAATTTTAAAAAAATCTCCATGTAAGAGCGTGTCAGTGGGCGGGCCACATTAATTTTTTTTTCTACACCTTTCATTCGCCTTGCTCAACCTATGTTGCGAATTTGAAGCTTCTGGCTCGAGGAGGCCGGCGTTCATTTTTTTCCGGATATGGCCCTTTTCGTAGTTTACCAATATATCAAATAACAATGAAATGTGTTGAGTGGTTCGCAGGTTACAAGCATTTTACTGAAAACACAATAAATACATTTGTTGGCGTGGCAGTGGGCGGATGTCTCCCAATTTTACTTAGGATCATTCTCGGATCCCGATATACCTGTGTGCCAAATTTCGATTGGTTGGTTTAGCCGTTTCGGAGGAGATCTGACCACAGGCGGACGGACAGACGAACATATCTAAATCGCTTCAGTTTTTGATCCTGATCCAGAATATATATATGGCTGTTACAAGATTCGCACCAAACTAATAAACCCTGCTTACGCTGGGTATAAAAATGTATTTGAGACTATCCTTTGTTTCTTAAACTAGTGTTATCAGCAGTTTTAAAAAGGTAATTGAAGGTAATAAAAAAACCATGACTGGAAAATTCGAAAAAACTGCAAACTAAAATCTACAGGTTGCGGGTTCAGAAAGCAAGATAGGTTTTTTGTTTAAAATAACAAACTCACATCGAACGGTTCTGTGCCAAGGTAATTAGTTAGTTGACGCATCCCATATCCTGGAGGAATCCGCTTCAGAAAGGGTGTTGTCGAGCGTATCGGAGATGTAATGGCTCTCACTGAACTCCATGGGCTTATGTAGGTATGAGTAATTGGCGAATAGTAGGACGGGGTGTAGTGGTAATATTTTGGTGAAATATATGGCGAGGAAGTAAAATACGGAGCATAAATCGACGGACTGTAGTATGTTGACGGTGACGTATACGAGTAGGAGATTACGCGCTCCGGTGAAGTGATTATACGTTCTGTGGTACGCGTTATACGCACTGGCTGGCGATGGTGAACGCGAAATGCGTGTGACATAGCGTACTGGTGTTGGTGAACGTTCAATGCGTGTAACATAACGCACTGGAGAAGTTATGACGCGAAACGGCGAAGTTATTACACGAGTTCCAGTGATCACGGGTCTTCGTATTGTGTAAGATGAGTAGATAGGATAACTTGTTCTGTAAACCTGCATAGATATTCAGATTATTAAAATGATTAATAATTATTTATTTTTATCTCTAAAGCTTAAAAAATTATTGCTTAACTTTTCTTTTAAAAAATGAAAGCACCAAGAACCGTTTCTTCACAAACGTTTTACGGTAAAAAGCATACAATACAAAAAGAGACTTTCAAAAACTGAAAACTTAAAATGATCAATCTTATATCACCAAAGAAAACTCATAATAGCTACTTAAAGTTTTTTATTAAAAGTTCCCTGCCAGATATCAGTCGTTTAAGACAAAATGGTCCATAAAGTCTTTGAAGTCATCGTTATTAAAAGCAAGCCGGTTTTTAATTTCACATACGGCATCATAACTAAACCTTTGTTGATTTGTTTCAAGTTGCAGTCGTAGACTTGTCAAATAGATTTAATATACATTTTCAATTATCTATATATATAAAATAATGTTGCGAAATGTGTTTGTGTTGAACTTTCTCGGCACTGGCTGAACCGATTTGCATGCAGTTTTTTTTGTTTGAAAGGTGAAGTCTGCCTGAATGTTTTAAGCTATATGCGACATTGGTGCGTGTTCGACATTGGTGCGCGTGCGACATTGGTGCGTGTGTCGTGAGATATCAGCATTTTTGTGAGTTTTAAGAATTGATAGATAGAAAGATTTATAGATTGATTGATTGACAGATTGATAGATTGATTGATTGATATATTAAAAGATTGATAGATTGAAAGATTGACAGATTGGTAGGTTGATAGATTGAAAGATTGATAAATTAACATATTGACAGAATGATAGATTGTTGGATAAATATATTGAAAGATTGATAGATTGAGAAATTGATAGATTGACTGATTGACAGATTGATAGATTCAAAGATTGATAGATCGATAGATTGATAGATTGAAAGATTGATAGATTGATAGATTGATAGATTGACATATTGATAGGTTTGTTGTGAGTTACAACATTCGTGCACTCACTGTACGACCTAGCGTGAATCAAACAGCCAATCGTTTTCTCAAGAACAGCGAATAACAGACAGAAGCAAACAAAAGAAATGCAACGATCGAAGACAATGACACAATATCGTCACCAAAGCAGAACTAGAACTGGAACGCAGAAGTAGGTCAGCGGTAATGAGAACAACGACTACGTCAGCACCAGCTATTACACGAAGTTATGGAGAAAAGCGAAATTGGGCAATAGGCGATTGCACAGCAGCAGTTCGTCATTTGCGGAAGTGTTCCAGATTTGGCGAGAAAGTGCAGCCTAAGCACTTTCTCCTTATAAAAGGGAAGAATCAACATCGACTCTCGATTCAGTATTCAAAGTCTCAACTCCGATGCACGTACTCACCCAAGGGCCGCGACAACGGAGCGTAGACTTAAGTGTTAGACAGGGAATTAAGGAAGCCCTTCGAGTCAATTAGGAGCTAGAGTAGGATCCAAACATTGTAATTAAAATAATAAGTAAATTCATAAAAGGACTTAAATGAATTATCTGTGTCCGGAGTATTATTTAAAAGGGATAATTAGGTCTGGGTATTAGTCTGGAGGAGCCAGACTGATACATTCCCCTAATAATCACAACAGGTTGATAGATTGAAAAATTGATAAATTGACAGATTGACAGATTGATAAATTGATAGAATGACAGATTGATAGATTTATGGATAAATATATTGAAATATCGATAGATTGACAGATTGATAAAATGTCAGATTGATAGATGATGGATAGATGTATTGAAATATTGATTGATTGACAGATTGATAGGTTGAAAGATTGATGATAGAAGGATAGATAGATGGATAGATGAATAGAGAGATGGATAGATAGATAACACCTATTCCCTAAATTAGATGGGGGATTAATTTTACCGAGATTGCACTGCAGCCGGTATCTAGGTTATTTAAAATGAAAGGGCAGCAAAGCAGGCTTTTCGGTGGTGCTGCACTGCTGCTGTCCTGTGATTTTAGACAGACATTGCCCGTTATTCCCGCGCTACATATGCGGATGAAATCAACGCGTGTACAAAACAATCACATCTATGGCGAAATGTCAGTACATTATGTTTTAACACAAAATATACGTGTTCAACTGCAAAACGATCCATTGGAACTATCATTCTCCGAGCAATTGCTCAACATTGGAAATGGAACAATACCATTGCATGGGGACACACGATGCATCAAATTGCCAGGAAATTTCTGCAACATGGTAAATGCGAAAAATGCTTTGATTGAAAGCATATTTCCAGATTTAAAAGCTAATTATCTTAATCATGCGTGGCTTCGTGAACGAGCTATTTTAGCTGCAAAAAATATCGATGTTGACGCTATTAACTTTAAAACACAACAGTCATTGCCCGGCAATGAGATATTGTTCAAATCAATCGACGCTGTTACCAATCCTGACGAAGCAGTAAACTATCCTGTTGAATTTTTTAATTCGCTGGATTTACCAGGAATGCCACCACATAACTTACGATTAACACTGGTTCACCTATCATTTTGCTTCGGAATTTAAATGCACCTAAGCTATGCAACGGTACACGATTAGTCACAACAAAAATAATGGGCAATGTTCTTCAAGCTACAATTTTGAACGGAAAATTTGAAGATCGTCTTCCGATGGCACGCTGTCAAAGTAGCCGTTTGTTTACTTTTTGTGCGGTGGATAGATGGATAGTTAGATGGATAGATGGATAACAGCTATTCCCCAAATTAGATAGGGGAATAATTTTACCGCTGCAGTCGGTATCTAGGTTATTTAAAATGAAAAAGCAGCAAAGTAGGCTTGGGCAAAAAATACGAATTCACCAAGCTATTTAAAATTTTAATGTAACAAACTTTCAAATCATAAAAAAAAAATTTATTTTTATTTAAATCGGGAGTAAGCGCATTTCAGTGAATATTAAGTCTATTATATTCACAGTTAAGTACATAAAACAATGCCACGTTTCCGTGGGAGAGGAGGAATTATTGGTCGATAGTAGTTTAAGTAAAAATTTATAGCATAATGTTTAAATTTCACACAAAGAATGAATAAAAACCTAGAGTTAAAAACATACTACTTTACCACTTTTACAACTTTTGCCCAATATCAACCTGTAGCGGGAGAGGAAACGAGCGCGGGTCATACGAAGCTGGCGCGAAGGCTCGCGGAGCTGAAAAAATTTTAGTGCTAAAATTCTTAGAATTTTTCACTTATTCTATATATAAATTTTCATCAAAATCGGACGTTATGAAATTTTCGGATTTTTTTGGTTTTTGGTCCATAACTCTCTAAACTTCCTCTAGCCCCCCCCCCCAAAAATTTTTGGGTTAATGTCTTATAATTGTTCAATATACCACTGTGGAAAATATAAGCACTATCATAGCAGTATTTCTCTAGACACGCCACTGTTTAAGAGTTCTTTAAAAGACTGAATTATGATGTCATCATCAGTCAGTGTGCGTGATAGGGACGCAAATATGCTCATACGTTTTATAAATTATATCCTATTTCTTTTTCTTTAAGAAGAAACACAAAAGACGTCCCACATATTCAATGTTGGAAATATTTTGAACACAAAAGGACATGTGTGAAGATTATAATGTAAAAAAAAAATATGAAAAATTGTAATGAAATATCTCGATTATTTGAACATAAAAATGAAAACGGAGATCAGTTCACCGGCCATATGATATATTCTACCCTACTAAATTTTCACGCGCCTTTAAAATATTAATGTTTTCCAAAAATTTTTAAGTTTAAAAATCGTTATTTTTTAAATTTTCTTTCCGTTTCTTTTAAATTTTATTCTGTAATAATAGAAAACTTATTTCAGTCATTTTCCCTTCTTAATTTAAAATCAACATTTTCATAAAGCATAAAAAAAGTTTTGGGTGATTGTTTAAAAATAAAATCATGCAACTTCGATCCAAAACTATGGCGGATTTCAATCTAAATATTACCCTTGGTTATAGTTGCATATTTATTTTGCTTTTGTTTTATTTCTGTTCTCACTTGTTAATGTCAGCCCTGCGTTAATGAGCAAAATGTAAAAAACGACAATAAAATCTAATGACTCACTATTCCCTCTCAATAAGTTATTTGTAAAAGTTTCCAAGGATGTGACGTCACTGAAACTCTCTGCAAGGTCTTTATAAACAGGAATATAGAGACCTTCTTTCACAAAGTTCTTTAAAATGTGTGTTGAAGAGTTTTCTAAATATGAATGTGTTACCTCTTTGAAATACCAATATGAGAGTTTCCGAAGAGTTAAAAAAAACGTTATCGGAAATCGCTCTTCGGACGCTGTTCAAAGAGCTTATTGAGAGCTTTCTAAGACATCCGTTTTTGAAGTATTTTAAAGACGCTTTGAAAGAGTTTTTTGAGACAAGATATTTTTTAAAGTTTTTACTATACTTTTCAGAGAGTTTTCAAACACATTAAGTTTTTCAAGGACCTTCTAAAGAGCATTCAAAGAGTCTTATGTCTAAGAATACTCTCCAAATTTGATATCTGTGTCGCTTGGGTGATTAACGAAAAATACGCCAACAAATTAATGAACCAATAATGGAACCTTCAGGTTCAGGTAATAAAGCTTATGAAAATAATTATTTTCTGGAACCACATGGTATGGTATTTAAAAAAAATATTTTTTATATTAAAAATGCCCATAAAAATTTAGATTTTCTAGGTTTAAGTAGACATATAGTTGTCATTCGGACGCTCTCGTACCAAGATATGTAATTATTTCTAAAGATATATATATATTTTGTATGTGGCAAAATTTGAATGTGCCGTTTTTTGTCGTTTCGAAGTTATTTACATAAATATAAAACATGCGAAATGCTCAATTTAGCAAGAAATCACATTGACATAACACTGGATCCGTTTATGTTGGTGCCGTTGTATGTGTTCCTTACTTTTCTTTCCCACTACTCTTTGCTGCATTGTTTGTTTTTGTTTTTTGTTTTGTTTGTTTGATTTTGACTTTTAAATATTCGTTATGTTTGAATTTAGTATTTGTGTTGTGTACTTTTAAGTAATCGGATAGAATAGTTTTATAAGTAGAGCCTGTAAAAATTGTTTAAAAAAATTTTATTCCATACAATGGTTTTATATAAGAAAATTCTTAGAGAAAGTTTTACATCACTAAAGTCATATTTTTAATTAACTGTGTTTTTATTTGAGATAATATATTTTTGTTATTGGTGGCATAAATTCTTTTTTTCTAGCATGGTCGTATTAACAGTAGGGCAGGGAGGGGAAGCTGCCCCCTCTAAATATTTTCTGCTCAGTATACACCGCAAAAGTGTTTTCCAGGAGTATCAAGAAATGAGACAAGGCCGGCAAGATCATTTTTCATAAGATAAAAGGAAACCTATGCTTAGATGTGACAACACCTATGAACAGACGCCAAAGTGCTGACTGAGATTCTGGATACGCCCATGCAAATAAGTACTTTGACTTACTTTCGCTACTTAAACGCATACGCTTATTACAAGTAATCGGACTCACAGGGTTGCATTTAATTCATATATTTCCTATATTTCTGTCGACCTGTCATCGAAATTTCAACTCTGATTTCCTTTCTTCAAAAGAATGAGCTCGTTACTTCCTTTCAATTTACTCTAATGGGCTCTACGCAGATATGCAGGAAGTATAGAGCTCGTTCTTATGAAGAAAGGAAATCCGAGTTGAAATTTCTATGACAGGTCGACAGAAATATAGAAAATATATGATTTAAATGCAACCCTGCATAATCAATTGCTTTTAATCTGCGTATTCTCTGAAGTATCAGAAGTAATTCAAAGTACTTCTTCGTTTTTTTTGCTTGTGTTTAGTATAGGAAATTGACTTCCTGCATATCTGCGTAAAGCCCATTACAGCATTGAGCTCTTAAAGTGCGAAGTCAGCTAAGCAGATATACTGGAACTGAAAAATCATACGTGTAAAGAGTTTTCCATCGCAAAAAAGCGAACTTTCATACTTAGGGCCAATATTACCAAGTATATTTAAAACAAATTTTAAAATAAAATCTGATTTTCATTTTCACCAATGAAATTTTTAAAATATTTTGCAAAAATTTAAACTACCTCAGAAGGTCCTTTAAGTTTTTTTTTTAAAATATGGTAACAGCCCTGTTTTAGGCGGTAGAAAAGCAGCTGATTACATTCATTCTAAAACTTTACGGGAAAAATCTCTGCAATACGAAAGAAGCAAAGCTTTAAATTTATGGATTCGGACTACAGCTATATGAAACTGATGAAAAATCGCGTATACGCGGCTCCATGATCAAAAATAATATTTCAAGCAGCTGTGAATTTGACTGACTACGCTGAAAGTGGAGCGTGCTGCCACATTTTGCTTCACTTAAAAAAGTTGAATATTGAAAATGAAATGTAAAATAAAAAAAATTTTATTTTAATTAAAAAATTTTTTTAAATGTGCTTGGTAATATTGCCCCTTAAAGATGTTTTAAAGCATCGATATTTTTCACACCGATATTACAACCGCAGCCCCCGGAGTACAGACGATGATTTTAAATAAGTTTTAATTGTGAACGAATTGACGGATATTTTGATAGCGCAAAAATATTATAAGTTATCTAAAATGCCCTTATATACTTTCAAAAACCTACTAATCGGAGTTATTCTGAAAACTTTCAGTCTGGCGGGACCACATTTTGTTTTATTTTGGTTTGTTTGAATGCATGTATGCATTAATGTATCTGTGTAGTTTCTGAATTTTATAATTAATTGTTTTTTCGTGATATCGTCGGAAATTAGTGTCGCCTAAAAAAGTATAATATCTCGGCCGCATCAGGAAGTCATTTTACATAAATATATGTATATTTCTTTCTCTCCGTAAAGGTTATTATACCCTTTTTTGCGAACTTCACTTTTTGGTTACTTACAATAATAACGGAATTTAACTTTTCCGCGACTAGGTCCCCGGTCGCTATCGTTTCATAAAGAACTTCGTTCTAAAAAATTCATAATTTTGACTTTGATGGCAAAACTACCCATGAAGCTGCAAAAAAGTATTAAAATTTTTTATACGCCTGATAATTCTCTGTCGAACTGCATTAAAATTTTTACCTTGGATTCAAACGATTAGGCGTGAAAATTTTTTTTCTGAGAAAACTGAAAATTTCTTTCTTTCCCTTATATAATAAATCAGGGGTACATTTTGGAGTCCATCTCTTATACGATTTTTTGTTCACAAAGCCCTTTTCAATCAATCCTATAGGGAAAAGCACTCAGCTACGGAACACCCTGTATATAAGCCAAAACAAAGTGACGAAATCCAAAGTCTCTGCGTTATGCAACGGCAGAGCTGTAATAGAATGATTCATTTTTGAATGAATTCGAGAATCATTCAGGCAATGATTTGTCATATTTTGAATTCATTCTGCTCACAAAAACTATGAGCTGAATTAAAATTCGAATTTCCTTACGGTGAATGAAAACATTTTGAATTCATTCTGCTAAGAAAAATTTTTCGTGAATTCAAATTTGAATCGATGCGTACTGAATTAAAAAACTTGGAATTCATTCTGCTCAGGAACGAAGTGAATTGAATTTTAATTTGAATTCATTCAGTGTGATTTACAAATTTTGAATTTATTCACCTCAAAAAAAAAAACTCTAGATTTCAATTTGGAATTCATTCACAGTGAATTAAAAAGTTTTGAATTATACAATACTACAAGCGACACTCTCTAAATTTTTTGAATTTGCTTGTAGGTATGATAAGAATATGCGGGTGCGATAGAGACAGAGAACAGTTTACATGAGTGCGACTGAAAAAGATAGAGTTTTGTCAACGACTGCTGTGGTGAACAGTTCAACAGCCCTGCAGGAAGTATGAGTAGTTAAGCTGCAGCGTCTTTCTAGTTCTAATTCCACCAGCACCGGTTCTTCTTTATACCCCTGGCTATGTATTACTCTGTACAAAATTAACATTGCATGTGGGCTAAAAATCACTAATTGTACACTTGAACTAACGCTTTTTTAGTGATTTGGTAACCAATTGGGTAAATTGGGTATAGTAAGACACTAGTTCCTTTGAAAGATTATTGACCATATTTTGTGGTTTTTGGTTATTTTTGTTCTAAAATTTTTTGAGCCTCCAATACGCAATATTTAAAAACACCGAATTATTTTTCGTGTTTGTTTTATTTACCAAAATATTTGTAATATATAAAGATAGATTTTATTTTTTGATTTCGAAGCACCAACGCTCTTTGCAACAACTATATAATGGCAACTCTTATTACTGACACGAAAAACCATTTTTCCATGCAATACTAGTCGGAGCTTTATACGAAGCTCTACCCCCCTTTGCACTAGTTCTTTAGTTTTGGTGAAAGTACTGGTTGCATACGGGCAATATACCTCACGCTTCCTAGAGGGTAATAAGCATTGAGCTCTGCTGTGTTGAAAGTCAGATTGTAATGTCGATGTGTGAGTTCATCTGTACACAAATCGTGGTGAAAGTCATTTTATTTTATGTGAATGTGTTAACTGTGGGCAAAGTCAGATTGTGAATGGGCAAAGTCGGTTTATAAAAGCTCCCCTCACCCGTCTTAGTGATTTTGGGAAGTGTCGCTTGTAGAATTGTATGTTTTGAATTCAATTCATTTATTATTAAGAAATACTAAAATACTGCGAATATTAGGTGAGCCAGAATGAAAATAAAAAATTAATTGAAAAAACGTTTCATTCCGCAAGATTATACAGCATTGTTGACCTTAGCAGCAGCAATTTTTCAAAGTTTTCGTCGGAAAGAGACCCGCGTTTTGGCGCGTTTAACATTGGTGCAAAGGAGAACAATCTTTCAACGGCAGCTGACGACGGCAATGGTGTATTGTTCTTTAAAAAAGCTTTTTTAATTAGCGGATATTTGTTAAGCACAACTGAAGGGCAGCCGCGAATAACGTTGCAAACGCCAATTTTTGAAAAACCGTTTTTTTTGCATATTCTCTTTTGACATGCTTCTTTTACATTGCTCTAACAATAAATCATCCAAAATATTGCACATTAGATCGATCAAACCTAATGTCGAAAATTGGATAGACAATAGAAGAAAAAGGTTAATTCGGATATTTTCTTAAGTTTCGGGTGGTGTGGAGTTCATCCGAAAAACAAAAAATTTGTTTCTATTATACTTTTTTGGGCTTTGAACTTCAGAACGCTCGGTTCCTAGTCATATGCTTTCCCATCATCCCGTCTTGTCAAATATAAAAACGGGTCCCAAAATCGAAATTAATTTTTGGAGCAAGTAAATTTTTTAAGTAAAAAACAAAATTATGCTTGCATACTTTAGGGATTCACCTTTAAACTTAAATCTCCGTTAACTGAGTCAATATCACTATTGTATTCAGCGCATTTGACTTAATATTTCTAGATATGAAAGCCGTCTGTCGGTTTTTTGAAGTGTTATTTAAGAAATGAAATATATATGTATATTTTGCAAATATAAATGTAGGTTTGCTCACTTAATTTAATTTTCCTCCAATTGAAAGAATACGGATTCATTAACAATTTTAAGAAAAAAAAAATTTATATTTAATATCAAAGTCTTCGATACAAAAAAAAAAAAAAAAACAACTTATATACAGCACGGTTTGAAAAAAAAATAAATAAATAAAATTTATTCAAATTTATAAAATTTTAAGTACCTAGTAATTTTTATCAAAATAAGTATCTAAAGAAACATAAAGTAAAACATATATATGAGTATTAGGGGTGTTCTTATTTGTATGGGCAAATTGTAAAGCGCTTGGATTCCAGTTCGCCGGCTAGATTATTGATCCTTTATATTAAAAAAGTAAGAAAATGAAATTTGGAGTAAATCCGATAATTTTAAGTGGACCCGGAAACGACTTGAAAATATGGTGTAGAGGGGAAATATATAGTTGAAGCCCCATAGCTCCCCAGAAGTCGCCCCTATGGACATATAATGTATGACCAACCCCCATAACTTTTTTGCTCCCAACATTTTTTCTGAACAAACCTACCCCCTATCTCTCCTCCTTAAGGGGGCTCTCATACAAAAAATATTTTTTAATTTTTTCGAAAAAAGTGTTTTATTCATTTGAATAAACATAACCAAAATAGAGAATTCGGATTTATATTTCTTAAAATTCTGGGTATAGTAGGTTTTTTTATGTGGATATTTTTTAAGGAATTTGAAATCAAAGGTTGCTTGGCTAGTTGGACCATGCGTTCGAAAGCTATACCGCTGTACACCAAGAAAGATTAGGACCAACTGAAGGAGTTCTTTATAGTCTTCCCTAGTTTGAGAACTATTCAGTTGATCATAACAGAACTCTACGCAATTTTTATATTTAGCTGTACTTATTTGTAAACAAACAGTTGCACCTTCATTGCCACTTCTAAACAACTCGTTGTTAAAACTTGGCCATGATTTCGTAAATATTTCAAATATTGAAACGTCTGGACCAGAGCTTGCACATAACTTTATTTCGAAAACCCTGCGCAATATAATTTCATACACATGGTGGCGGCAAGATAGATTGATTAGACTACGTCCAATTTTTTTTTATCCAAGAGGACAGCGGCGCCTGTTTTGATACCAGTATTTGTAGACGTTGTATCATATGACAAGCCACTTACTTGGTCAACAATATTCCATTTAAGTAATCTTTCATAAGCTGCATTAGCAATATATTGGCTACTAACGGACCAATTCTACTTACCCATAAATAAGAAGATTGTTACAGAATTAAAATAAAAAAGTTTTTTTAACTTACTAACATTCTCTGTTAAATCAGCTAATATTTCTTTGGAACCGTTTATACGGTTTTCTTTTCGCAAACGGAGAATAGTTCAACGGTTAATGACAAGCTCCTCTACACGATGTCCTAATGCTTCAGCTGCTGCTATAATAATGTGAACTGCCATCCCATCAGAAACTTTGGCAGCGCCCAGCGCTGCTACTAACCGAGCTGTAATCAAACTTTTACGACCTCGTTTTTGACCCAATACCGAAATTGAGCTGAAGCTTTCTTTTTCGATAGTTGTGTTAATAATTGGAACGTTAATAACACAATGATCACCATTGCACTCCTTAAGTTGAGAAACATCTATTGAAAATGAAAAACTAAACACTAAAAACTTAAATTTGTTATTGTGCATGCGATCATTGTAAACGGCGTTTTAGACTTAATTTTAATTCGGGTCAACTGTATGCCATACAACAACACTGCAATCCTATCGATCATTAGGAGCCACTTAATTGCAGCCATGTGTATGATGAACATAATTGTCTCATCCTTTGTTTGGCAATATATCGGTTTGTTTCGTTCTCTCCTTTGAGAACAGAAAATTTCATTAGCTTTCTCGCGCTTCCGGTTTTTTTGGCGACTTACTTAGTTTTTGATCATCGCTTCGAACGCCACGCATCAGTCCGCCTTTTGACTTATTACCATCGTTGTCGCGATAGTTGTTATCACGTTAAATCGTTAGTTAAAAAGCCTCTTAGTATCCAAATTTTACGGATATCGTTGAATCGCTTAGATTCGTAGACTTGGCATCATTTGGTGTTCGCCACGTTGTTCCGTCGCGAAAACAACCGTAGGACGGTCAAATTCCATAAATAAAAGGCGTTATTTAGAGCGAAGTAGCAATCATAAGCCTGGTGTGCAATTCCGTTATTTTTTTTTTTGGTTGTGGATGTTCGTCGCAGAGACCCTATAAGGCATCCCCCCTGATTGTGAGTATGATCTTGCGCTCCCTGTAGACCCAGTCCCTAATTCATCCTATTTTGTCCACCGATTTCTGTGCAACATAAACATTAATATACAAAACTTGCCTGCTTCACGCGACTTTTCCTCTTAGTGTTTCCTTTTACGTGCAGCTTCTTTATCTTTTCGTTCCTGTACTTTTTTTCTCCATATCGACACCAGCCATGTAACCAGGACGTCCTTTTTGTCTTTGCGGTTCTAAAAACTGTCTATCTTCTGCAATCCGAATTTCGTCTTGTGCATTGACGGTGGCAATATCAAGTAAGTCGTCCAGATGTTCAAGAAAGGTTTCAACAGCTTGGTTTTGGGCATTTGATCTTTTTCCAGGGATTGTTCTTTGAATATTTTCCACTTTTCATACAGCTTTAATAGTTTGTCAACACATTAATGCCCTTATCGAATCGGTATACGTGCTTGCTGCCAAAATATTTGAACTCCATCGATTGTTAATTTAGCACTTTGTTTCGCTAAAATTTTTACAAAGTGCATATTGTAAAATAGGATTTGCAAGATCTGTCGATTTGACGGAATTTTCGCGCAAGTAATTTGGTGAGAAACATTCCCAATTAAATAAATTTTCCTTAAATGTTCAATAGATTTACGGGTTTTAACGGTTGCAGTGCTTGGTGCTTCTTTCGCAGTCGATGGTACTTTCGACATCTGAATTGTTTTATATGTATTTGTTTTTTAACTGTACAACACCACTTAAATTACAAATAAACTAATTTCACTGTGAAGCCCTCACTTCACTGAGGCAGTTCACTCCGATCAATACTAAATCCACTCAATCATGATTTTACAACAATGGCATTTGTCTTTTTAGCGTCAATGTTTGCAAAATGGTCCGTTATCAACAGATATCGTTGCTGAGGAATTAACAAATTTTATGCATAGCCTACTGCGACCCGCAGTTTGGAATTTTGTTGTTGTTGTTTTGTATGAAGCGTGACGAATGAGAGAAAAAAGAATTGAAGAAAAGCTACGGAATGTTTCTTAGAAAAACACCCGATTGTACTGATGCCTTTTTTCTTCAAAAGTTATTAAAACCTGTTTACTCACGTCAACATCATAAGCCGTAAGTTTTCAGCGGGATTTGAAAAAATATGTCGTGTAATTTAAATTGTTCTTGAAAAAAACTAAGCACATAAAAAAATTTCGTACATTTAGTTCATAAAAATAGTCAGCAGAAAACATTTAAGTATTGAAGCACGATCTCAGATCATAATTTAACTTTAAATTAGTACTTCGGCTATGGAACTGCTGAAAGCCTATGGAATTTTAAAATACCTTAACAAAACAAAATTATATTTCTGATAATTTATTGAATAAAAGATTGAAGAAATAGTTTTTTCTTTGGACACAAAAGAAGGAATTTCATTAAAATTTTTAAGCGCTAAAAATCTGAACAAAATATCAAAAGGGACCATTTCTTCCAAGTAGAAGTATCTTTACAATATCCAAAATATTTTAAATTTAATTGGTCCCAGGTCGAACCATTATTGACCGATTTTTTTGCTTTATAGTATAAAAGAAAGGTTAATCTTTTCTTTACTAAGTAGCATTCACACTTGGGTAAAGTAATTATACCTTGAGTTTCAAATTTTAATGAATCTAACAAAACTTAGGTTTTTCCCCATACATATATATTTTTTTGAGGTTTGTAAGGGGACCCCCTAATGTTGTGAATGCTTTCGCTGGTTTTTTCTTCATAATTCATAAAAATGTATAAAAACGCTTGGGGGCCACCTTAAATATTGAAGATAGAGCCTAGGTATGTTCTGAAAAATTGTTGAAGGTGAAAAATATTGGGGGTCGGTCATACATTTGACTAGTAAGGATGGTTGGTGGGAAAATTAATAAAAAATAATTTTTGTATGGGAGCTCCTTAAGGAGGGGAGATATTGGGTAGGTTTGTTCAGAAGAAATGTTTGGAGCAAAAAAGTAATGGGGGTTGCTCATACATTATATGTCCATAGGGGCGACTTCTGGGGAGTTAGGGGGCTTCAACTCTATATTTCCCCTCTCCACCTATTTTCAAGTCGTTTCCGGGTCCACTTAAAATTATCGGATTTACTCCAAATTTCATTTACTTAATTTTTTAATATAAAGGAAGAATAATCTGGCAGGCAGTTTTTGAAAATCAAG